>QANY01013250.1:1497502-1529287 GCA_003255025.1 Datisca glomerata | reverse complement strand
GGAGAAGAAGAAGAAGAAGAAGAGGGAGAAGAAGAAGAAGAAGAAGAAGAAGAGGGAGAAGAAGAAGAAGAAGAAGAAGAGGGAGAAGAAGAAGAAGAAGAAGAGGGAAAAATTGTACCCGCATGAATTTGTGGCTCAATCTACTCAGAAGATCACCGATTGGAAGCCTCCTCAAGATGTCGTTGTCAGTACCGGATCGAATGCCGTGGAGGATGACATAGAAAGCAGACCATCTCTAGAACGGGAACACTAAAGACACATCTCAGCTTCCACAGAGCTGGAATATGGACTGCAGCATCTCAAGATCCTGAAGCATGAGTATCTATAATAGTAGTGGGCACGACAGATGATGACATGTGAACATGAGGAGAAGGTAGGTCAGAGCTCGGGGGAGCCTCGATCCTAGCAGCATGCTCATTGGGAGCAGGATCAGCAGTGGAAGAGTAGTAGCAAGCTATCAACGGGAAAAACTTGAGGTATCGATGCGAGTCCTCTTTTCTACTAGACCCGCGAACTTGCTCCATAATCTCTTACCCATTATTATTCCAGCTATAGCCCGATCGAATAACTCTTGGTGATCCGAAGAGACTGGAGCTGGAGTGATTAAGATCTAAACAAGAAGATAATGTCAGAATTAACAAAGAGTGCGCTAACACTGGGACAACAATGTGGGTTGAAGATGAAAACGGGCCCGATGTGGAAGCAAGAATTGAAGCAACAAAGGGGTTGAAGTTGAGGAGTACCTTCCAATTTCTCTCTTGCGCTCGAAGATGGAAAGCAACAGCGAGCCGTGTCCTGGATTCCTTGGACAGATATGGCCTCATATTTTTCTTTGCTGTAGAAAAAGAGAACAAAGAAAAATTCTCGTTAGTAAAAAATAAAGGGAATGAACAGGAAAAAGAGAGAAAGAGAGAGAATTGAGGGGGGGGAGGTAAGAACCGAAGGTCCGACGACTGACTGAAAATTGCCCATTTCATGGAAATTGTCCAGTGGTCATCACCACCCCATTTCCCACCAATTAAGAGTGTATCCCTCTCCCAACCCTTATCTCCTCTTGGGATCCCATTTATTAAACTTCCCCTCTTTTCACACGGACGAGGAGCAAGGTAGTAAATATCGACTCAGAATTTGACTATGTAGCATTGGAAAAGTTCATCTATTAGGATCCTATAAGTACTTAGAGTAAATTGAGAGGGAGTCAAACTTACTTTGTGAAAGAATTGGAAATAAAGGAGAAAATAGAAGCTTGAGACATAGGGCAATAACAATATGACTAAGAGTAATTTGGTAAGGGGGATTACACAGGATGCATATGGATTCACTCCTTCCTTACGCGCATAAAACATCTGGGGGAAAGGACTCACGGTAAGGGGCCATGAACAATTTGAATTCCTCTGAGTTTCTCACTAAGGGTACGAGAATGTTCCATTTCTCCATAGTCAAAGAAAAGAAAGAAGAATGAAAAAGAAGATAACATGAACTTACAAGGCAGAAGACTGAGAGGTGAAAACTGGAAATGGGGAAGGAGACTTTATATAAGCGGTGGATCTCAAATTAAAGTAAAAAATAGTTTGTTGGAATGAGGTAATCGAGGGTAAAATATAATAAGAATGAAGCCGTTTGAATTGATAGTTTGAAGATATGAGTGACAAGACAAGAAATGAAAAGACGTGACTGTTGACAAGAAAGGGAATGACGCGCGTAATGCCTCCTCTAAGCGGGAAGTTGAGAGTCACTCCAAAGCAACATGTGCAATATCCTCTGAGCGGGAAGGGGAAAATGAAAGGTTGCTCTGAAATGACACGTGTAATAAATTTTCTGAGCAGGAAAATAAAAGGTTGCTCTGAAATGACACGTGCAATACATTCTCTGAGCGGAAAAATGAAAGGTTGCTCCAAAATGACGTGTGTAATACATTTTCTGAACGGAAAGATAAAACGACAAAGAAATTTCAGAAAAGTGAGCATAAAGGACACACAAAAGAAGAGGCAAAGAGTAATGATGAACGATGATGGTAGAAAATTTAAATATTGTAAATTGATTTTACTACGTGATATTAAATACAATGAGGGCAAATGTATATGTAAAAATCAACTAAGGATCTACATGAGCAAATGCGACCAATCAGAAGCAGGAAACATGGATTGCCACTGTGGCCAACGGGAAGAACCATTCGAGTCGTTGATTCCATCATGCCTCATCCAACGGTT
The DNA here is from genome assembly GCA_003255025.1 of Datisca glomerata. Taxonomy (NCBI): domain Eukaryota; kingdom Viridiplantae; phylum Streptophyta; class Magnoliopsida; order Cucurbitales; family Datiscaceae; genus Datisca; species Datisca glomerata. The sequence goes on along the minus strand of QANY01013250.1, from coordinate 1,527,077 downwards.
CAGATTCAAGCAATTGTTGGAATATATAAGTTTAGTTGAAATGATAAACTTAATCTAAGAAGAATATTCTATTGATTCTTCTGATTTAAAGAGATTTAATCAAATCTTGTAACTAACCAATAGCCTATAAATAAAGATAAATTGTAAATCAATTTTTTATGAATGAAAAAACAGAGGTAATTCAATATTTATTTTTTGATAATTCTCTCTTTTGTGAGAAAATTTTACTTTACACTGTTGTTGTTATTAAAGGCCATTTTTGGGGTATGTGGTAACAAACAGTACAAAATGTTTTTATCTAGGTCGTACCTTTTAATATACTGTAGAACGGAATAATGTATATCAAAACATCTCATGTATCGTATAAGAGCTGTATAACAGTAAACGTAGATTATAAAATTGTAGATTTTCCGTGGAGACCATGCATGTTGACCTTACCCACCAAATAATATTGTCGCCGTCTCAACCGATGGCAACGAGTAAGTTCCAGATATAAATTCACGTGTGAAAATATCAACAGATCGAGCGCGTACAGCTGGCAAACTTAAACAGATCCGACGATTGTTTTGATACCAATAAAGCGCATCCGACCAGGACCACTGTTTGACGCCTCGATTCAGTCAAATCGTCAAAAAAAAAAAATCTTACGCGACGCCTAATGGGATCGAAGCGACTAATAACTTAATAAGGACTATTTTACTTCTCCATATTCGAAGCCGTTGAAGCTGAAGCAGCAGATTTCGAACTTCATCCTCGACCTTCGTTCATCTCGAATGGCGGATTTTCTAATTCAAAACGACCCAGCTGTTGATTCAAGAAGCGGATTTTGCAAATCAAATTCAGTGTTTTACAGTAAGCGGAAGCCCATCCCACTCCCACCCAACAATTCCGTTGATGTAACCACATTCATCTCTTCACGAGCCCACAATGGGAAGATCGCCTTCATCGATGCCTCCACCGGCAACCACCTCACTTTCGCCGAACTCTGGCGATCCGTCGAGTCCGTCGCTACCGCTCTTTCCCAGATGGGTATTCGGAAAGGCCACGTCGTCCTCCTCTTCTCCCCCAATTCAATATACTTTCCCATTGTTTGCCTCGCCGTTATGTCTCTCGGTGCCATCATAACTACCACTAATCCCCTCAACACCGTCCGTGAAATAGCCAAGCAAATCACCGACTCAAAACCTATCTTAGCTTTCACGACTCAGCAACTCGCTCCCAAACTCGTCGAGTCGAACCTTCCGATCGTGCTCATGGACGAAGGAAGTCCTTCAATTAAAGCTAGAATCGTGTCCACGTTAGGGAAGATGATGATGACTGACCCGAGTGGTGCTCAATTGAGGGACCGAGTTAACCAGGACGACACGGCAACCCTGCTTTACTCGTCGGGAACCACCGGCGAGAGTAAAGGCGTGGTGTCATCGCACAGGAACCTGATAGCGATGGTGCAAACTGTTTTGGGTCGATTCCATTTAGACGAAGGAGAGCAAACATTCATCTGCACCGTCCCTATGTTCCACATCTACGGCCTAGCGGCTTTCGCCACAGGCTTACTCGCATCAGGCTCCACTGTCGTCGTACTCTCCAAGTTCGAAATCCACGAGATGTTCTCTTCGATCGAAAAATTCCAGGCGACTTACCTTCCGCTCGTGCCACCGATACTGGTGGCGCTCGTGAACAACGCCGATCAAATCAAGGTCAAGTACAATCTTAGCTCATTACACTCTGTTTTGTCAGGCGGAGCCCCACTGAGCAAGGAGGTGATAGAGGGGTTCGTGGAGAAGTATCCGACCATTACGATTCTTCAAGGTTACGGATTGACAGAATCCACCGGTGTTGGAGCATCCACTGATTCGTTGGAGGAGAGCAGGAGGTACGGAACAGCAGGGATGTTGTCGCCAAGTATGGAGGCTAAGATAGTGAACCCAGATACCGGGGAGGCACTGATGGTGAATCGGACCGGCGAGTTATGGCTAAGAGGTCCCACAATCATGAAAGGTATATGGTTAACTCTGCTAACTCCTCTGATTGAATGAAATGAAGGAAGATGAATATGGTGTTTGCTTGCATTTGCAGGGTATTTCAGTAATGCAGAGGCTACTTCGTCTACTCTTGATTCACAGGGATGGCTAAGAACCGGTGATCTATGCTACATCGATGATGATGGATTCATTTTCGTGGTTGATCGATTAAAGGAACTCATCAAATACAAGGGGTATCAGGTAGAATTTCATTACATTAATCAATTCTTTTTGTTGTTTTACAAATCTCAGAGGACAGAGTCAGATTAGTTCATTACTTAATTGTTGTTCCTTTAATACCATTAGGTACCACCAGCAGAACTAGAAGCACTGCTGCTTACTCATCTACAAATTGCTGATGCCGCCGTCATACCGTAAGTATTATGCTCTTGCAAAATCTACAGTATTCCTTAAATTAATCTGTTGTCACGTACTTGTATTATTATACAAGTGGATTTCAGAATCCTTGAATAAATTGGTAAGATTTTGAAATTCAGGTTCCCTGATAAAGAGGTGGGGCAGTATCCAATGGCATATGTGGTGAGGAAAGCTGGAAGTGATATAACAGAGAGCACAGTCATGGATTTTATAGCTAAACTGGTGAGGATTAAGCATTGGTTAAATGACAGCTTTTGTTTTTATTTGGATATTAATTATCAAATCTATTGTTTATGCTTGTTTATTAACGTTGTATGTACTGAATTTTCAGGTTGCTCCGTATAAGAGAGTGAGGAAGGTGGCATTTGTAGCTTCCATTCCCAAGAATCCTTCTGGCAAGATCCTTAGGAAGGATCTCATCAAGCTAGCCACCTCCAAGCTTTGAATTTACAGTATTTTTGTGTAGTCAGAATGGGTTGCAATTCAATAAATTGTAGAATTAGAATTAGTAAAAAACAGTTCATAGTTTTGCCTAGTGGGTTTTATTCATCTATGTGTATTCATTTTTTTAGTAATGTTATAAGTTGGTTCAATTCACACTTAATTATTAATTAATAAGTGATGTTAGTTCAGTGATTTAAATTTCTCCACATATTGCTCTAGAAAATGCTTTCAGTTAACTGTAACTCTAACTCGCTCTTTCTGAACTATAATTTATATTTTACAAATCCACCTTTTGTTCAACTCCATTAGATTCTGTAATCATATAAAATGGATTCTTCCAAGAAATTTTGATCAGTTCCAAAGAGTAACTAACCTTGTGAATTGTCAAAAATGAAGCTTGGAAGTATTTATAGATGCCATGGATAGATGTATCCAAAACGATGATTCTAGTTTTGTCATAAGAAATCGACGAATTTGTATTATTATTGAATCTGGATTGAGATAGAGGGGACGTCGCACTAGTTTTTTTTGTCAAAGAGGGAACGTCTCACTATTACTGATTGAGTTATGAGTAAAACGTTGAGTTTAATCAGAACAAAATGTAACTGAAAAAGAATTAACTAGATACACATAATAGTCATTGTTGTTACCGAAAATTGTAACAATACTGATACCTGACTTCCCTGTTAAGTACGATCATTCTCCTTGTTAAAGATCTGTAAAACACAAACAAAGGACCCGAAGATGAAGGAAACATGGGGTGATTGCCTCGCCTAAATGCCTTCAGTGTGTAAGTTAGTGTCCTGACATTATTTTGGCATTATTTCCTTAGGGGAGAAAATGGCCTACCTTTCCTCTGATAGATGAGAATATTTATACCTTAAGCTTGTGGGGGAAACATGTGGAAAAAGCCTCACGAGCGTGAAGGGGAAGCTTCCTGGGACACGAGGACTGCAATGACTACCCTCGATTGGACAGGAGGGAGGCGACTTTTGACATAAAGTAAAGGGCATTAAATATTGATGTGCTTTCAAAGTAACCGGACATGAGCTAATCTAACACTCTGTCGTGGTGATTGGACTCGTGGGGAGTTCGGGCCTGTGGGAAGGTGCCACCTGGGATATAATTTTCGGCGGGTAATGATGACCTTGGTACTCAGGGTTATCCAAGTTCTCTTCATGAGCTCCATCCTTGCTATCCTTCATGTGCTCAGGTGTGTGCAACTCAAGCTCCCTTGGGACTAACCAGGCGAGGTTGATTCCTCTCATTTGAAACTTCCCTTTGTCATGAACTTATTTGGTGCAGCATGACATGAGTCATCACCTCCTTGGTGGTCGGTGAAACACCGATAATAGTTGCCCCTAATCGAGGACTTGGGAGGAGATCTTTTAAGTTAGCCTGAGGAGGGGGTTCGCCCTCTACTTGAGGAGGAGATCTTTGAAATTTTCCATTGCTTGTAGTCGTATTCCTTTCTCCTTATTAATGAGAATGAATTTTCTTAACAACTCCGACACTTTCTTTCGACTCTGCTCTTGTTTATTTTCTTTGTCGTAACATTTCGTAGTCGTATAAGTTGTGCTTTAAGTAGTAAACACTCCTCGAGTAGATGAAGTTTCACTTTCACTTTGGCCGAGCTTCGTTTAAGGTTTGGTCAAGACCTTAATCCTTTAGTTGTTCGTACTTCTTTGTTGCTTTGAGATGTGAATGTTTATACTTTCCATTGGCCTGAGCTGTGGGGTTGCTTTGAACTCGAGCTTGAGTAGGCTTCCAAATGGATTTAACCCCTTTGCCCTTGGGCTTGTTCTTTCCTAGTGGGTTGGCCCCTTTGAGGGGGGTCAAGTCTTACAGAACTATCGTAATCTTAACAAAATTTTCAAGTGCTCACATTCGGGAGGTCAGGTCTGGCGGACCTGCCTCAAATTGGGAGTTTACCTTTTGACGCTATCAAGCACCATTTCTCTTAGCTAAGCCTTTTCCTTGTCTGATGAGTTAGGCTGTAAGCAGAACTCTTTTCCTTTGGTACTCGGTCACAGGACCTTTCCTTTAGCACCTATCCAGACATTCGTGTCTTGGATAAATCTTTATTTTGTCTGGCGAGCTAAAGTACTCGGCATACATTTCTTCCAAATTCTAGTTAGGCATTCCTTCCCTGGCTAGGGCCTCGTATGGGTGTTCATGGCTCGGTTTGGTCAATTATTTGGCCAAAAAAAATGAACTGAACTGAAACTCATGGTTTGGACCTAAGCCTAACCGAACTTAACCGTGAGTCTCATATGAACCGAACCGAATCGAACCAATACTTATTGTTTGGTTCGATTTGGTTCATCGGTTCAGCTGAAGATTCCTATACAGTTTATTTTTAGTAGATTTTCATTCTTAAACCTAAAATTTTCATGTCTAGCCACCTAAAAAGAGCATCAAATTTATCACAAACCACAAATCTAGCAGCATTTAAACAAATCTAAAAAGAACCTCAACCTGAAACTTTCATATCTCAAATTTATCACAAATCATCCTCAGAAATAAAATTGGAAAGTAAAATGACAAGGTAAAGATAAGTTCTTCCTTCTTCAATCTCCAAAGGACAACCTACACATATCCACAAATTAATAGATTCAGAACAGATTCACAAAATCAAATTGACATATTTAGAAAAAAAGACACAAAATCATAGTTATGCATAATAGAACAGATTCACAAATTAACCTATTAGGGAAAATTCACAAAATAACAAAAACTTATTAGAAACTTTCAAACATATTCATAAAATTCATAATTTCTCAAACAGAAACTAATAATTTCTGAGAACAAATTCACCCAAATTTCACAGATTCACCCCAGTTTTATAGATTTATAAAACACTACCCATATTCAAAAAACCAACCCCAATTTGACAGACACTAAAGCACATGATCACAAGCTCTAAATAGATCTGTAGATTCCCAAACCCTATACAAATTTCAGTCAGAGTAGATCTAAGATAAAGCAGTAAAAGGATTCAACACTTATCTTTACCTCATATTTCTGACAGAAAAAACCTTTTCCCTAAGTTAGAGACATGAAAGAGAAAGAAAAAATGAAGAACGAAGCAAGGGATTTGTCGCGTTTTGGAGATGCGAAGGAAAAAGAACTAGAAGACGCAGAGCAAAACTCAGATTCTGAAATTCACAGAATAAGAACGAAGAAGGAGAATGAAGGCATAAGTCAGATCTGAGATTCACGAAGAAGGAAAAAGAACTAAGATTTTGAGATTCAAGAAGGAGAACGTAGAAGAACTACAAAGAAGAGTAGAACTAAGAATCACGAGGAATGAGAACAAAGAAGAACAATGAAGAAGAGAAGAACTGAGAATCACGAAGAAGGAGAAAGAAGAAGAATAAGAATCACGAAGGAGAAGGAGAAGGCATGAGATTTGGAGGTGCAAGTCTGAGAAGGGTCAAGGGATACAAATATGGTCAAACCCTAATTTTTCAGGTTATATATTAGTATCAGTTCGGTTCAAAATTACATGATTTTTTAACCGAACCGAACCAAACTTACGGCTTGGCAGAAATACCGAACCAAACTGAACCGAAGCATGATCACCTAAATAACCGACCATCTTCGTTTCGGTTCGGGCGGTTCGGAAACAAAATTTTCACCTCTAGGGCCTTGTTCACGTCTGGCAAGTTGGATTGCTCGAGAGATATCTCTTACCTTTAACGCCTAACCAAGCGTGACTGCTCTAACTGAGGCCTATTCTTTATCTCGTCTAGTAAGCTAGAGTGCTCGGCAGACGTCACTTGCCTTTGGTGTCTAGCCAGGCAATCTAGCTAGATCTTTAATCATGTCTGGCGAGCCAGAGTGCTCGACATACATCTCTTTTTACCTGATGTCCAGCCATGCGTGCCTGTTCTAACTAGACCATTAATCTCATCTAGGGAGCTAGAGTGCTCGACATACATCTAATTTTACCTGAGCTCTAGCTAGGCGTGCCTGCACTAGTAGACCCTTAATTCTATTTGACAAGCTAGAGTGCTCGACAGACAACTCTTTTTACCTGATGTCTAATCTGCCGTGCATGCTTTGACAAGACCCTTAATCCTATTTGGTGAGCTAGAGTGCTCGACATACGTCTCCGTTTACCTGATTTCTAGCCAGGTGTGCTTGCTTTAGCTAGACCGTTAATCCTGTCTGACAAGCTAGAATGCTCAGCATACATCACCTTTTAATCCCAACTAGTGAGCTAGATTATTACACCAGCCATCACTTTTTAATCCCGACTGATAAGCTAGATTACCACACTGGTCATCATTTTTTAATCCCGAATGGTGAGCTAGATTGCCACACTAATCATCACTTTTTAATCTCGAATGGTGAGCTAGATTGTCACACCAGTCATCACTTTTTAATCCCGACTGGTGAGCTAAATTTTCATACCAGTCATGACATTTTAATCCTAACTGGTGAGCGAGATTACCACAATAGTAATCACTTTTTAACCTTAATTGGGGAGCTAGATTGCTGCACCAGTCATCACTTTGTAATCCTTCATCGCACATTGTGGAAGTGGAAGAGCCAAATTTTCCTTTTATTTGGAAAATGTCGTTGTGTACACGATATCGGTTGTCTATTATGCCTTGGTGTCAGCCATTTAAAAATGAGACTGCTTCTTATGCTATGACTGGGGGTAAGCCAAGGTGGAGAGCTAAAGATGGTCAAGCTTTTTATTTCCCAATCCGCTGCTCTCCTTCTCATATTGAAGCTTGGTGTGTCCTTCTTCCTGAGCTTAATCTTTGCCATAATGGCAGAACTCCTTGAGTTCTAAATTCTGCTCATGGGCAAATGTCGATTTATCCTGGATCACCTTCTTCGTCTGCTCCAGCGGGTGATTAATTGATTCCCATGGTCTTTCAAGCTCTTCCCTGGACTGCTCTCCGAGCAGTTCATCTATCATAGGCTCTTTTGTTCCTGCGGCTTCATCCGCTCTATGTAAGGGCTTGGGAGGAACATGCCTGAATGTCCCACCATTAAGGACCCGATTCCCTCAAATGCTAGTGTAAAAAGTCTTGGCTACCCTCATTTTTTTATCGAGGCTTCAAATCAGGTTTGACTTGTAATCCCGTGTACCAATTTTGACACGACCTCCATCCTTCCATTTCACATGAGGTGGGATGTGGGAGATGGAAGCCATATAGCCCAGATTTACATTTCAACTATGGTAGAGGAATGATGTAAGGCTCTATATTTCAACTAGGAATGACCGCGGGCCCTTCGATCCATACAGCGCAGGAGCTTTACAAAAAATTTTGTGGCCAAAAGGACACCAAAGAGTTGGACGGAGGGTAGTCTACCGATACTTTCCTCCATCTTATGATCTACTCACATATTGGTCCCACAAAGCATTTTAGGGGTCTTTGCCTTCGCTTGTTCTTCGGCATCCTTGTTCTCCTCCTTCATCTGGCGACATGGTGTGTGACCATAAGCACACATAGGGTTGTTTTATGGGGTTCTCTCCTCTCGAACCCTTCTCATTAAAGGGGGAGCTTGGCCATTTGAAGCTTGGTTCTTCTTTGGTCTTGGTTTCATCAAGAGGTGGCAGTTCCTCTCAGTCAGGGTATCATCTCACCCTTTCTTAGATAGCCTTCCCCCAGGGTTCTACGTGCACATGATGACTCCGTCAGTGAGCCTTTAAGTCACAGTAGAGGATCATTTATATGAAAGAGATAGCTACAATTCAGGTGATGAATAACATGTCTTTTCTCCCTTTCCTAGTCACCTCAGAGGTTACAACCATTGTATTCTTCCTCCTTCATCATGTAATCATCATAAAGGAAGATAGCTCTTCTTTCAGAGAGGAGGAGGGTGGATTCATCCTCTCATCCTGGACTTTATAGGCGTGGGATACCAGACTCATCCTTTCCTTGCGGGAGAGAAAGGGGTTTCAAGTGCTTGGAATTAAAACGATCTTATCATCATCCCCATAGATGACACCAACTGTTGTTACTAAAAATCACAACAATATTGATACTTGTCTTCCCTCTTGAGTACAATCATCCTCCTAACTAGGGATCTGTAAAACACAAGCAAAGAACCCGAAGTCGAGGGCAACCGGGGGGTGGTTACCTCGCCCAAGGGCCTCCGATGCCTAAGTCAGTATCCTAGCATTATTTTTGCATAGTTTTATTAGGGGAGAAAAATGGCCTACCTTTCCTGTGGTAGATGGGAATATTTATAAATGAAGCTTGTCGAGGAAAGCGTTTCGAAAAAGCCTCTGAAACGTGCAGGGGAAGCTTCCCGGGACACGAGGATTGTAATGATTTCCCTTAATTGGACTAGAGGGAGGTGAACTTTGACATAAAGTGAAGGAAATTAAATGTTGATGTGCTTTTGAAGTGACTAAACGAAGGCTAATCTAACACTCTTCTGCGGTAATTGGACTCGTGGGACATTCAGGATTGTGGGGAGGTGCCCTGTGGGATATCACTTTCAACGTGTAATGATGACCCTGATACTCGAGGTTATCCGAACTCTCTTCATGAGATCTATCCTTACTATATTTATTTGCTCAGGTTTGTGCAATGCGAGCTTCTTTGGGACTGACCAGGCGAGGTCGGTGCCTTTCTTTTGAAACTTTTCTTTGTCAAGAAGTTATTTGGTACGGCGTGGCACGTGCCATCACGTTCTTGGTGGTCGGTGAAACACCCATAACAGTAATCTATAATATGCATCATTAAGGATTTTTCTACATCACAAGGTTCAATCTGTATACTGCACTGAGGGATTTCTCCTTTTATTTCTCCCTTTTTCTTTTAACATGTACAACAGGTTGCAAGTAACAAAAAGACTTTTCCTCCTTTATTTTTTCCTATATGGTACATAAATATATGACCTATTTTGTTTAAGTTACATTATAAATTCTAAGGGGAGTGTGGAAATACGACTTGAACCCACGACCTCTAGGGTATGGGTGTAGGGGCTTATCCAACTGCGCCAACCCAGCTTATCACAGTACATAAATTTAAAAGTGGGAGGACTACAAGAATGACCCATTTGGGCCATTCTTTTAGTAAAATGGCCGCCTAGCTTTTAAATTGCAAGAATGGTCGGGCGGCCTAATGAATAATGGTAAATGGAGAAGCCCATTTGGGTCATTCTTTTAGCTAAATGGCAACTCAGCTTTTCTTTTAGATCACAGTTTGACTAGATAGTTGGTTATGCATCTAGTTTATAAGATCTGAAACATTTTGTTTGTTTATGTTGAAGGTTGATATTTGGTATGAGTTTTAGAAACTGGTTTTTAGTTGGTTAAGTAGTTTTTCTTGAATGTGCTTTATAGTACTTAGGTTTGTTAATGGTGGATATTGAAGCATAGATGTTAAGTATTGACTAGGTTATGACTAAATATTGATGCATGGATGATTTTTTTAATGGTTGCTCAATGTGTTGAATGAAAAAAATTAGTATTTTTAATGTGACCAACCTGACCATCACGACTACATTTCACATTTCGCCTAGTTTCACATACATACGGAATACATTGCTTCTTTGGTCTCCCAACTAAATGTCTCACATCTGGAGGTAGTATCTTTAATTGTCCTACAGCCTGAATAGGTAACATGCTCTAATTTTCTAATTGGTGAACAATGCATTTATATGTTGAAGCGTATTTCGTACTTGAAAAACAGTCACTAACATATGAATATGAACTCAAGTTGCGATTGCAAAAGACAGCACAAACATGTGCGCATGTGATATGATCCAAATCCCACCCCCAGCATGAACATGTACAACTTGCCAAGTTCAAAACATACATAATACCACCATGATTAACATGAAATTCATTTATGTCGGATGAACCAACCTGAAAAGTAGTAAAAAATTGTTACAAATAATCATTATGTTAAATAGAACAATATAATAACTAAGTGAAGAACATGACACATACCGACATAGTTCGAGCAATGATGTACTTGTCCCTTCAATGTCCCTTAAATGATGTTCTACGCTCGTAAAATCATCTCAAACACATCTGATGTATAAATTCCAATAACAGTATAAAAGGAAGTTCACATGCTTCAACTAAAACATTGTTAATACTTTCAGAGATGTTCGAGGTCAGCATGTTATACCGCTTACTAGAAAAATAAGCTCGTGCCCATCTATGAAATCCAATTCCCTCAAAATAAGAACGAAAACGCGGAGATATCTTGTCAAAACTCTGCATGTGACGCTCAAAGTCAGTCATAAGATAAGCCTTAGCACATGCATAAAAAATAGGATCAATGTTATTCGACAACTTAAATCTAGACTTTATATTCTGACATAGATGGAACATGCATGCTCCATGATGAGCATCGGGAAAAACAAAACTAATAGCCTTGGAAATACTAGTGTATCCGTCAAACACAATAACTAAATCAAGAACATCTCCAATACAAGAATGTAACTTACGCATGGACCATATCCACGAATCATCATTCTCTGAGTCAACTATAGCGAATGTTAATGAAAAAATTCGGTTGTTACCATTTAAAAAACAAGCAGTTAACAAAATACCCACATACTTGGCCTTTAAAAAGGTGTCGTCAACCGATATAAATGGTCTACAATGTCTCCACCCACCTAAGGAAGCGACATTAGACTTAAAACAATACTTGAACCTCTCATCAGAAGTCACAACATAATTAGTAACAAAACCTGAAACATAGGAAGAAAAGTGAAATAATAGTAAGTAAATAATATACTGACAGTAACAAATTTATTGAGCATAAGGAACTATATCATACCAGGGTTAGTTTCATGCAATGCTGTAAAAAATGAAGGAATAACAGCATATGATTCTTCAAGAGACCCCAAAACAAAATTCATAGTAAATTCTCTTCTCCATAAAACTTTATGATAACTAACATGAACACCATATTTCGCACGCATGTAGTCAACAATCTCCTTTGGACGACCCTTTTGTAAGCAACCAGTCTTATAATTTTCCTTCAAACACTCACCGATCACGATAACACTAGCTTGCCTATGCTCACTTTGTATAATATCTAATGAACAAGAATGTTCACTAATATATATTTTCTGACCATACACAAAACACTATGCCAATTCCTAGAAGCAAGCTAATACTAACCACAAGAGTCATCAACACATATTGTCACAAAACGTTCACCATTTGACTTTTTCATCTTAAATTGAAAGTTATTTTTCAACGCAACCACTTGAATTACTTTCTTCAACTCTACCTTACTACCAAACAAATCTGCCTCCCTAACATGAAAATTAGTTGGAGCATTCTCAACATTAACAATCTCAAAGAAACGACAATCAGACTGTTGATCAACAGATACATTATTAGCAGTAGAAACAAGAGTGTGACCATAGAACAACTAGCATTCTTCATAGTTGAAATTCGTAAAATTTACCAATCTCGACAACTAGTGGACAATAGACATTATTTGCAAAGGAAATAAACCATAAAACCTCACTATCATCCTTCAACTCCAACACTTTACAAGATGTCGTCCCAACACCAAAAACAACCTTCATACGTATCTTTCTCGTGTAGCAGACAAACATAATTCACTTATAACCCAAATCCAATAGAACACCAAATGTTGAATCCTCAACAACAAAAACTTGTTTTAATTTGTTATCTACATACGCATTGGTATCACACCATCTACTATCATAAAATAAAATAATAAGAACCTTCGACATACTTGAAAATATGATGGTACATAAATTTCAGAAAAATAATGAGATGTATATAAATTTGATATTGGCAGTATCTAATTTAAATGTCATTCTAAGAATATATGCTTCAAGTGTGAGTGAAAGATGCATCTAGTTAAGATACATATCTATAAAAAAAACCAGAATCGCGCCAGACAAAAAATACAGACTAAAAAATAGAAGAAAAAGAACAAATCATAGACACACAAGAACAAAACACAAACTCATAAGATATCTAAAAAATCAGACTCACAGCTAGACTATGAAAAAAATACACAGAAACAATGTACATGATCTAGAAAGAAATAAGAACCAAACATGAAATAGAATGAAAAAAGAAAGCCTAAAAAAGATCATATACAATGATGTACATAATTTGGTTAAACAAAATAACAGAAGAAATAAATCAAGAAACAAACCTTGACGACGCCAGAACATCAGAAAATCACGTCAGAAAAAAAGAAAAATAGAAAACCTATATCTCGATGATCACGATCGAAGGAAGAAGAACAAATAAAAAATCATGATATAACCAGAAAACCTTCCAAAAATGATCAAAAAGTGATGAAATATGCAATTTCCTCTTAAAAAATTCCATAGAATGACCCATATCCTTAATTATAGTTTCTGATTTTCTATCCAACTCAATCATTTTTTAATATTATGTGATTGACTAACCCATTTTCACATCCTTTTGATTTTACATTATCAAATTATCCATATTTCCCTTTTAAAAATAAACTTCTCTTTGTTCTTGGACATAAAATAAATCAATATAGATGGTACGGCGTTACCAAACTCCATATCTATGAACCACTTGCTAATTATCTAATTCGTCCCAATCTTTATTTATTATAGTTTTTCAGTTTCTTTGGCGAGAAAATCTTTTGTCTCATCAAGTATTGAAAATTCAGTATTCATATATATCGTTTGATGTCACATGTACATATTTTTTAAATTAAAAATATTATTCAATTTAAGATAAATAATAACAAAATTATATGTATAAATACTGAAAGTATTTCCTTTTGACGAGGATGAATAAGGAAGAAAACATAAATCCAAAGGGTCACTATTATCTTTATAGAGAAAGAAAAAGCATGAAAGCTAGGAAGATAGAAAGCAGCTTCCAATAAGGGATCCACGCAGAAAACCCAATCCATATACGTGTATTAATGCTCTTATTAATTGCAAACAGAAGGCTTAGTGCAACGATAAATTGCTTTCTTTATTGGATTTTGTGGCCTTTAATTGTTCCTTGAGATTTGAGGAGTACATCTAATCTTTTGGTTTCTTTCTATTTAATGGGACTGAAAAGAGCGATAGAAAGTTCCGTTTTAAAGCGTATGACTCTAGTAAAAATTAAAGATTTCAAGTTTCATCCTCAACATCTTTAAAAAAAATCTCATGGATCAACGGTTTCCGTCTTCTATGACAATGATTTGTTTTTAGTTGAAAGATCCCGAGTTCAAACCTCATGTTTCTTTTCCAGTCAAAGGGTCTCTTCTTAACAATTTCACATGCTTAATAGATCTTGTTATCCTTTGTAAGGTTACATTTAAAAGTAAGGAAATCAATTATCAACAGACAAGAAAGATGATTATTTGAACAAAAAAAAAAGTTTTTTCAACATAAGAAATAAAAAGTTTTTTCAACATAAGAAATAACGTGGGAAAATGAAGGAATTAAAGTTGATGGAAGACAAAATTCCACGAATTTCACATGGGATAATTTGGAAAGTTTATATATATGATGACGTTTTCTTGTAATTAAACAATTTACCTAAACTCACCTTGTTGACATAATACACATGATCTTCTCGAAGTTACCAGGCCAAAAGTGGCGGGGAATGATCACTTGCAATGGAACCTTCGTTATAAACATCACAAGTATGAGTTACATTAGGACCAGGTTGGGAATTGACAGCGTCTACAGTTAGCAGTTCAGCCATTTAGAATCATCTTATTGCATCTAGACGGTCTAGATGAGCCCGTACTGCCAATTATTTGTCGAATTTCTAAGTATCATTGTCTAAATTAAATCGAACAACTCTCGAGAGGCTTAATGCTTTCGGCACGAGAAATTCCGTCTAGTTATAATGAATGTGGTTTAACATAGGTGAGGAAGAAAACATAGATTTTCAAATATCACCTAAATGTGTGTTATATAACGTACACATTCACGTCATAATGTGTTGAGCATTGTGTTAGATGATATTAGGTTTTCTTTACCCTGAGCATTGTGTTAGATGATATTAGGTTTTCTTTACCCTAAAACTAGCTTGTGAGATGGACAATTTCATCACACTTATAAATTAACCACTAGTCTTTTCACAATTGATGTGAAATAATTCCAACAATCTCCTCTGTCATATATCGAGTTTGAGTTAGATAATCGTCGACTCACTTCACATGGATTCACCAAACATCATGCCATAAGTTCGATAACCTTTGACTCACTTTACCCAGATTTACCATATGTGAGGCCAAGAGTCGAATAACCGACAACTCGTTTTACCTTGATTCACCACATATATGGGGCCGTGAGTCGGAAAGTCAACGACTCACAACCCGTATTGTTAGCTAAAACTGGACCCCATTCTTAAACCAATGCTGGGTGGTACTGGATCTTCTTAAACCCTAAAAACTAATTTATGAGATGAGGTTTTTTTCTCAAACTTATAATCTAATCACTAATCATTTTCACAACTGATGTGAGGTAACTCACACATATTATTTTTTTACTTTTTCCTACCAACAACTTTATCTTACACAACACCTAATTTCAAGGAGTATGTTCATCATTCAATTTGGCATTTTACTTTGATTTATTTATCTTTACACAAACGACCAGGGTGTGGAACTTAACTTATCATAAAACGAAGATATCATGATCACAAATTGCTTTCTTTATGGGATTTTGTGGCCTTTAATTGTTCCTTGAGAGTGGAGGAGACCATCTAATCTTTAGGTTTAATTCTTTCTATTCAAGGGTCCCTTCTTAACCTAATGGGGTTAATCGGGTTGTAGAAATTTCAGTCTTAAGGTGTATGACTCAAGTAGAGGTGAAAGATTTCGAGTTTAAGTTCTAACACTTTTGACGAAATCTTCTAAGACAACGATTCCCACCCTCTATGACAGTGATTAGTTCATTGACTGAAAATTTTGAGAATATTATGGTCCCTTCTTAACAATTTCACATGCAAAAGTCAGTAGACATTTTTCTAAAGTGTAAGGTGGCCTTTAAAAGTAAATAAATCAAACGACACAAGACAAGGAAAAAAGTAATTATTCAAACAAAAAGAATAGTTTTTTTAACATAAGAAAATAACGTGGGAAAATGAAGGAATTAAAATTGATAGAAGACAAAATTCCACGAATTTCACATGGAATTTGAAAAGTTTATATATGATGACGTTTTCTTGTAATTAAACAATTTACCTAAACTCACCTAGTTGACATAATACACATAATCTTCTCGAAGTTACCAGGCCGAAAAGTGGTGGGGAATGTTCACTTGCAATGGAACCTTGATTATAATCATCAAGTGAAATGAGAATTACATATCAATTATAAAAGAGACGGGTGGTTAGTTTGCAATGGAACCTTCGTTTAAACTTCAAGGTATGTAATTCTCATTTCACTTGAAAAAAAATAATATTTACACAAACAATTATATTTATCTATCTTTTAGATAATGAATACCCACATAAAAAATCCATAAACCTCTTATCATACTTCAATCCACGACCTTAAATGTGTTCTAAAAGTAAGTTAACCATCATGTCAATACATTTCATAAATCAACATACAATTACTTTGACGTAGGAAAGAGGAAGATGGTCAGTGAAAGAAGAGGAAATGAGGAGGAAATTAAGGAGACTTAAAGCAAAGGCACGTTTGCTGGTGGCTGGCTCAACTTTTAGTAATCTTTGCTAAAAAAGAAAGTACATTCTTTACCAAATGCACAAAACCAATTGGTTTTCAGCCATAAAAAACAGACTCAATGTGAGGTCAATCAAAAGTTTCAAGTTTACTATCTTCTCTCTTTCTTAACCCAATCGGCATCCCACCCTCCTCTCAATTTTACCTATATATATAGAATTCAATCTCACAAAGCCAATTCCACACACAGACACACACAAGAGAGTGAAAATTTCAGTCTTGGGGATGGGAGATCAATTAGTGGAGGTAAATAATAGCCTTGTAAAGCGAATGGGAGACGATCAAGTAGAAACATGGGCTATATCAGCACCACCATTTCAGCTCCAATCTTCACCTTCAATGACTAGGTCACCTCTTCTTAACTCAAACCCAAGAACACCCAAAAGTCCATTTGGTAATGATTCACGTTATTTTATGAGAACACCAGATTATTCAGTAGCAATTAGTCCAATGAAAAAGGCAATTTCAAGTGTTCAAAATTACTTGGAAGAAGTTGGCCATTTCACAAAGCTTGATCCACAGGATGATTGGCTTCCTATTACTGAGTCAAGGAGTGGTAATGCTTATTACTCAGCTTTTCATACTCTTAGCTCTGGGATTGGTGCTCAATCCCTTCTTCTTCCACTTGCTCTCACTTGTCTTGGTTGGTAAGTTCTTTACATGTGTTCAGTATTCCGGAAGTACTCGCTAAATTATTATTATGATAAATCTTAGGAAAAATTCTATCAATATACTCTCTAATTTGTTTAAATGACACCGACATATCTTTTAGTTTAGAAAATGATATTTATATCCACTCATTTAAACGTCCAAATATCCTTGTTTTTTAACTAACTCGATTAATTTTTAAACCCAAAACATAAACTCGACCCGACCGGTTTAGAGTATATAATATATTTTTGGTTTTATAACATCAGCAATTGAAGATGTTTATGGACGATTCTGATATTAAAATCTATTTTAACGGAATTAATGCGAAAAAGAGAACGTTTTTTTTTATGAATGAAATCTCAAATTAGAAGACTTCTGTGCCCTGATTATTGGGTTGTTGTTTAAATTTAATGATGTTTCGATTTTTGGGGAAGCAGGACATGGGGAATTGCATGCATATCAATGGGTTTTATGTGGCAGATGTACACACTTTGGTTATTGATTCAGCTCCATGAAACAGAATCTGGGACTCGTTACAGCAGATACCTTCGCCTTGCCATGGCAGCTTTTGGTAAACTTTATGTTCAACTAGTTAAATAGATTATTTAGTTTAATATTTTTTTAATTTATATTTCATATTAATCAACTTGTTATGATAAATTGTTGAAGAATCCGGAGGCTAATATTGATTGCTGATTCACTTTTCTAAAGAAAAATAATTAATTATATAAGATTATGAGAAATATACTGTAGTAAACATTAATTAACTTGTGATAACCAATGATTAGTAAAATTAACTTTTCTAGAGTATCCACTAATCAAGTCAACAGTCTAGCATGCATGCAAGCCCTTTGTCATATAGAGTTATTCTATGATACAATACATGTACTGTATACGTTAACTATGTACATATTTTACGTATCAATCTAAACATACAATTCAAATATAATACAAAGACCGTACCATAGAATAATCTTTATCTTGTAACACTTTTTCTTTTCTTTTCATTACTTCTTCCTTCAACTTTTCAATAAAGAAATAGTGGTCAAATGGTACCACATATATAATCGTTATCTATTTATGAGTAAACCCATCGTTAATTAATTTCTAATAATTAAGATTTCTAATTTTCAAATAGAAGAAAAATGATATGAGTGAAGTTGGCCTAGTTATTTAAGTTTTAATTTCTATTTATTCTTATTTTCCTAAGTAAATAAATTAAAGTTGGACTCATTGTAACTTTCTTCCGAATTATAATTTATTTGAAAAAAAAGTCACTCTGCATTTTTTTAAGTTCATTGAAGAGTTAAAAAAATTATATAAATGAAATATGACAGGTGAGAAAGTAGGGAAGCTGCTAGCATTGTTCCCAATAATGTATTTATCAGGTGGCACGTGTGTGACATTGATAATGATAGGAAGTGGGACCATGAAGATCTTTTTCCAAATTGTTTGTGGAGAAACAAAATGCAACCTTAACCCATTGACAACCTTAGAATGGTACATTGTTTTCACTTGTTCAGCCATTGTTCTTGCTCAGCTTCCCAACCTCAATTCCATTGCTGGAGTTTCTCTTGTCGGATCAATCTCTGCTGTTAGCTATTGCACTCTTATTTGGATATTTTCCGTCACCAAAACTAGACCGATCGGTATAATCCACGACCCGATTGACGTAAAGTCAGACGCATATAAAATTTTTAACATTCTCAATGCGATTGGGATTATTGCTTTCGCTTTTAGAGGCCACAACCTCGTGCTTGAGATTCAGGTATATTCATCCAAACTCTTCTTATTAGATATAACAAGATATTTTCATTATGGTGAGATTTTGATCGGTTGATCTGTGTTGTAACTAAGATAAGACTTGAAAGATTCAGATCTACTGAAATTTAAAAAAAAAATAATAAGTTATTGTGATATTTTTTTCATAAAAAATTACATCTGAACCATTCGTTTTAACATATTCCAGATGAGACATGTATCAAATATGCTTATGTTTTGACTAATATGAGTAGAGGGAAATTTAATGCAGGGAACCATGTCTTCAAGCACAAAGAGGCCGTCCCGTGTGCCAATGTGGAAAGGAGTGAAGTTTGCGTATCTAATTATTGCTATGTGTTTGTTTCCCCTTGCAATTGGTGGCTATTGGGCTTATGGAAATTCTGTGAGTAGTTCTCGCTTCCTGTTAGCATACGAAAATTATATAAGAAAATTCTAAGGTAATGATCTTGTATGGTACCTCATGTACCTCAATTGTGAAATAGTGTATCATTTGGTGAAAAAATATATTATATTTATGTTGCATGTAGCTCGATTGAATACATATGTACTCAAAAATGGACTCAGTAGGACACATGTATGGTGTTGATCTACTTTAGTTTTACACAAAAGATCCAAGGATAGATCATCCCGATTTAGTCACCGTAGGATTTTTTTTGGGACTGCAACTTTTTTTTTGTTTTAATGCGTAGGAGAACTACTTTTATATTTATCAATTGTTTTTCGTTATGAGTTGTTTACTAACTAATTATGATTAATGTACAGATACCATCAAACGGAGGAATGTTTAATGCTTTATACAAATATCATAGACACGATACTTCGAAATTTCTATTAGGGGCAATAAGCATGCTTATAGTGATTAGCTGCCTTAGCTCGTTCCAAATATATGCAATGCCAGTGTTTGACAATCTAGAATTCAGATATACAAGCAGCATGAATAAGCCATGCCCAAGGTGGCTAAGAACTGGGTTCAGGATCTTGTTTGGATGCATAGCGTTTTTCATAGCAGTGGCACTACCATTCTTGCCAAGCTTGGCAGGCTTGATTGGAGGGATAGCTTTGCCAATTACATTGGCTTATCCATGTTTCATGTGGCTTATAATTAAGAAACCACAAAAGTATAGCTTGAATTGGTGTCTCAATTGGGTGTTGGGAGTGATGGGGATGATCCTTAGTGTTTTGGTTGTCACTGCTGCAATTTGGGGTATTGTTACAATGGGAATAGAAATTCACTTTTTCAAACCTCAATAAGCAAATCACACCAAGAAAGAAAGACTGTTTATCTCTGTATGCCAGGGTGTCTAAGCTACCATTGTGTACTAAAACGTGACCAGAATCTGATGTATCTTTTCAATGTACGATATTTGTATCCACAGTACTTCATTCCAGCATAGCTGAAAAAATAATTTTTTTTAGCAGTTCAGATTTCATCGGACAACCCCAAATAGCAACTACTTCGGGAGTTGGGATCCATAAAATATGATTAACTACATAAGTAGTCACACTTCTCAAACACATGAAACCAAATTATCTAAGCAGAAAATGACATAAAAAGATAAGTCTTAAGGGAGTAGTAAATGGCCGCTATAAATAATTTTCAAAACTGTCACATAAAACGAGTGTTGGTCATATGTGAGTTACTAATTTATTCACGTCAGCTCATGACTTTTTTGGCCTTTTTGCCAATTTTTAACAGTCAGGTCATTTATTTAACTCCCCTTAAAACAGGCCATTCCTGCAATTCTCCCTGATCCGCGTGTGAGGTGAGGTCAACGAATCATCTTCGAATCCGTGAATTTGTCTTACTATTATCATAACATATTAACGCAGGATGACAAAAAACTTTAAAACTCAAAGCAGCTTGGAGTAAGGAAATTTTACATCATATAACTGAAAATTACATCCTGAAATGAACTTTCATGTATTTAATTCGAATTTAGATTGTAATATTTAAGACATCAACTGACCTCCGTATCATCCACACCCCACATATTCATTCAGCACTACTCCATCTTGGCTGCTGATCATATTTGTAAGCATATGCAGAAGTCAGCACGTCAATCAGATTCATCAATCGCCCTGCTTTATATGCCTCAACAGATTCCAAGTAATACAAAGAATGGTGGGACAATATAAATGGAAAGAATCCTCAGAATTTAGAACATAAGTTTGGCAGTGTGAAAACTCATCTAATTTTACATCGACAATGGAAGAAGCATTCTTCGTCTCTTCTTCCTAGCCAATCTCACTTGCTTTGTGATTTTCATGAATAAAAGCAACAGCATGGTGATGCATCCCAAAATAAAAGCGAGTTGCATGTGCCTAAAGTATAAAGAAACTGCCGAGAAAACCAGGAAAGCTAATATAATGAGTTCCCATATTACAAAAATGACCACATCCACCCTGCTCCACAAAAAAATGAAACAGTCAAATCAGAAATGATTTTATTCTAGACAATTTAAAATCAAGATTCAATTGAGAACACAATGAAAGAAAGATTCATGCGGGCTGCAATCATTCATTTTAATCATTCACGCACCTTCTATAAGTTGGCATACAATATTTTCGGATAAAATTATACATAAAATACTCTAACCAGAAGCAAATGATAGAATTGTTTGCAAAAGAGAAGTCTTTCCACAAATTAAATCATAGTTTCCAAAACAAGCTCAAGCCAAATTCAGCAAGGGAAAAGACAAAAGGTCCAATGAAAGGTCTGAACCTGACCTTCAGAAAGGGAGGAAACTTTTAAGATAAGAAGACAACTACATGTGAAACTTGAAAGTTTAAGATTTAAGATCATGAATAATTTCATACATATGAAACAAGATCAAAGACAAGTCAGGAGCCAACCAAGGCCCACAGATGTGTAAAAACTACAATTTCAAGTCAAAATGGACCACATTAATGGATGAGACCATGACCACCTCTGTGAGATGATAGGGGCCCGGATTAAGCTGAAACATCAAATCCATGTTTTCAAGCCCATGACTTCCAAGGGATAAGTTCATGTTGCGGGTGTGACAGAGGCCTGTCTAGTACAGAAGCAGAAAGTCCAATAATGACATCTACAATTTTATAGTACATCAATGTTTGTCTAGAAGATTAGCCATGTTGTCTAGATTTATCAAGATATAGAAGAAGAGGTGTAGCAATCGGTATTGTCGTATGCATGATAATAAAATCATTCTATACAAAAAGGAAATTTGACTTCCTAGAGAATATTAATAATCTACTACAGTTTATAAAACCCTACTATCTAATTCCGTGGAAACACTCAACTTTAAGATCCCCATCTATAACATGGATTCCTAAGCAAGATAAGTTAGCCCAAGAAGTTGAGGCAATCATGCAACATTAGCATCTATAAAGCAATAGAAAGCGACAAATATCCATTACATGACCTCTTTCAAAGCCCAAATTTTTCAAAAACCTCTTGTACTCCTAAATCACCATAAGAGTTACCCTTTGAGTATCTGCCATGAAATCGATTGATAGAATTTCCCTGCCCTATACATCTAAACTAACACATATAACTATTTCTTATTCAAAAGTAGAGCAGATTTAGCGACTATCGGTCAGTCAAAAGGATAACATTAATTTCTAAGAGATCAGTTTCCGCGGAAGGCAACGGTGACAGTTTCGAAATTCCAATCCCAATGCATAATTCGAACAATTCAAAGGATAAGAATTACAAACGAAAATGATTGACCAAATCAAATTAAAAACAGGGTAATAGAAGTCTCTACTTCTGATCTAACTAATCCTGCAGTGCTTCATTTATGCAAATTGGAGTTTCGGGGATGCCGTAATACAAAACTTTCAATTGTAACAAAGTTGGTCGATCTAGTTCGACCGCAATCACATAACACGAATTCGAAATCAGGAATAAAATAGACGCATCTCAAATCAAGTAGAAAAATGACAAAGCAAGCAACAATTTAATCGTGCAAAAGCAAAGTAGCCAGCATAAAATCAATAAGAGAAATTAAAACCCTACATGCCGATACCTTGAGGACGTGAGATTAGAAGTGGAGGAGAAGAAAGAGACGGAGGCCCAATCGTGCTTCGATCGAATCTGATACTCCCGCAACTGCTCCGCCAGATTCGATCGCGTTATCATAGCTGCCGTATTTTCCCTCAGAAAACTCTTATTTTCTCCTCCGGAGCTCTGGAAGTCGTTAACAATAGATGAATTTGCATAGATAAAGAAGAATTGGACGAGAAATTGAGCAAGGGACCGGAGAAAGCATCAGAGTTCGATTCGTACACGATGGGCTAACGCGCAGCGTGGACCTTCTCGCACATTAACTTACCTTTTTTCTTGAATTTGTTCGTTCCCAACTTGGTTTTCCTACCTTTCTGTATTCTATCTTTTTAAATTCAACTTTCTTCCGTTAAATTTTGCTTATATACCTTTTAAATATAAACGGGAAAAAGAGAGATGAATTTGCATAGGAGGGTCTAACTCATATACCATTCCGGCCCGAGCATTCCGGTTCTCGTGAAGAACCGAAATGATATCGGAGGGTCTAATTTTTCGGTCTCAATTTCGATCTATTTCAATCAGAACGTTCCATTCTGGTCTAAATTGGTGAGTTGGGCGAAACTCAGAAAGGGCCCAAATGCCTGAATTGCTTCACTCCAACTATGTCTCTCCGTGGGTTTTCCTCTGAATGGGAGGATTTTTTATTCTTGATAAAAAAGGGGAAAGATACAGACTTTGTAAGAAAACGAATAACGTATTTTATTATTAATAATAATATATTACACTGAAATGTATAAAATACATAAAATTAAGATTACAAAGAAAACTTAGACCGAGACTTGCAGGTAGTGTAATGGGCTAAAACGGTAACGTCCCTGCAGATGGTGCTCAAAGTTTAGGACATATGTCTTCAGGATACAACGGCCTTATGGAGTCAGTAAGCAGGACAACAATACTATCTTCCTAGGCGAATCAGAAAATGTTTGTGTCTCAGATTTTTGCTTTGAAAGAATGAAAAATTCTTACTCTAATGATGCCCACGAAATTAACTCATACAGAAGCAATTGTGACTGTCTAAACAGTCACAAAATTTGAACTTGTGATTGTCCAGAACAGTCACAAGCAGCAGTTGAAACTGTCAATATGGTACCTCTACAAAAGCACCTCCATAAAGACATCTCTTAAAGAAATCTGCAAACGAAATAAAAAAAATGGTCTAGGTAAATCAAACCTAAGGCCCCAAGGCCCCATCAAAGATCCTTAAATATATTTTGTCAAGGCATGGGTTTGAACCCATGACCTCAAGGCATTACGTAAAACATTTACCACTAAGCTACTAACCAACATATCTCCATTCACAATAAAATAAAATAACATTCCCCCACATGAATGGACAACCAAAAGTAAATCATCTAAACACAACATAAATGATACCACATCGGGAGTGGTAGCTTTTGGCTTTAAACCATTCTTAGTATAAGACTATTAGGATTAATTGGTTGATAAGTGAACTTGATGTCTTGAACTCATCAACCGTTGATGTAGTCCTTAACAATAGAAGTTACACAGCTCACTTCTTAACACATTCTATTCTAGCGGTTATGTTCATTTTGGCCAAACAAATCATGATTTAAAGAGTGCTATAGAGATTTTGCCTTATTAAAGCTCATAGAAGCAGCCTCACTTCTTACTCACATAGGTGACCACTTATCAAAAGTATATTGCCATACTCCTACTCATTACAAGATATAAGTGTCATTAAAAGCTATGTTTAACCTTTCTATTCTCTACAAACAACACCTATTACTTATTAGGAATGGGAGGAGATAATTTCTCCTTAAGTGCTCTTGGTGAGTTAATCACAACTAGTTTTCCTATTGAACCTAGTCCATGGGATCTCTAATTGCTAGGTTAGGTTTCCATTGAGCTAACTCGTTGATAAAGGCTATATCCCCATACCCCTCAACATTTTCTTTTCTTTCTCTCTAGATAATTTTGGTGAGTGGACCCACCAAATTTTCTTTAGTTCTCATAAAGTCAACAGAAATAACTCTTGTAGGGAGAAAATGTTTAACGATACTATGTCATCGATGTATATGACGTGACTTACCATTATATTCCTTGTTGTGTGCCTTAGCTATTGCAGCTTGGCAATCGTAGTGTATACATATGTTGTCACTGGCTTCGGCCATATCGAAATATCCTCTAAAAATATTATTATCCATTCAGCTTCTTCTCCTACTTTATCTAAAGCAATGAACTCTTATCGTCGATCGAGCTATGCATGTTTGTTTAGAGGATTTCCAAGACATTGCACCTCCACCTCCACCAAGTCTAAAAACATATCCGTTTGTGGACTTCGATTCCTTAGAATCTGAGATCCAATTTGCATCGATGTAACCTTCCATTACAACAGGGTACAAGGTGTAATGTAACCGATAGTCTAAAGTGTACCTCAAGTACCTTAAGACTCTGAGTAAAGCATTTCAGTGATCAATTCCTGGGTTATATGTATACCGACTTCACCGACAGACATAATAGGCAATGGCTGGTCTCATACAATTGGTCATATACATGAGACAACCAATTATTTGTGAGTACTCTATTATGAGACACTGTCTTTAATATTCTTCTTCAATGTAGATTTGACATCATATGGTGTTGGAGCAAATTTACATTCATATTGACCAAATCTCTTTAGCATATTTTCTATGTACTGAGATTGTGAGAATATGAGCTCATTTTTTAGTTCTCGAGACATTGATGCCAAGTATAACATCAGCTATGCCCAAATATTTCATGTCAAATTTTTTTGTCAACATTTTCTTTGTTGACTTGATTATCGAAGAGTTGGATCCCATTATTAGCATATCATCCACATATAAACATACTAGAGCATATGCCTCATCCAAACTTTTCATGTAGACACACTTGTCACACTCATTGATTTTGAATCCATTGAAAATCATAACCTTATCAAACTTCCCGTGCCACTGCTTAACAAGTTTACATGCCTTCTTTTCATATCCAGACACTATAAATCCTTCTGATTGTTCCATATAAATTTCTTCTTCTAATTCACCATTCAAGAATGTTGTTTTTACATCCATTTGATGTATCTCTAGCTTATACAATGCTGCAGTCGCTATTAAAATTTGAATTGAAGTTATTCTTGATACTGGTGAATATGTATCAAAGTAATCTAGACCTTCTTTTTTATGTAGCATTTAGCTACTAGTCTGGCCTTATACTTATCTATGGAATCATATGATTTCAATTTTCTCTTGAAAATCAATTTGCAACCTATCGGTTTGTTTCCTAGAGGAAGATCTAGCAATTTCCAAGTATGATTACTCATAATAGATTCAATTTCACTTTTGACTGCTTCCTTCCAAAAGTGAGCTTCTGGTGCAGAAGGCTCATTCTCAAGCAAGTACGTCAAAAAATCCAGACCAAATGATTTTTCAGATCTTGCTCTCTTCCTGAGACTAGGCTCATCTTCTTTATCACTCTTATCATTCAATGACTCATCTTTCCCACTAGTCGATGCAGTCACGATACTAGACTTGTAAGAAGAGTTACATGGAAATGTATCCTAAAAAATACAGCATCATGTGACTCAATGATAGTTAGCATGCACCTCACTATTATTGGATTTATGCATCAGAAAACAAACTGCACTGCTATTATGTGCATAACCGATAAAGATGCAGTCTATGGTCTTTGGCCCTAACCTTGTTCTTTTTGGAGTCAGAACAACCACCCCCACACAGACAAGAACTTATAAGAAGATAATATTCATGTCCATAATTCGTAAGTGGTCCTCTTAATTCTTTTGTGGGGTATTCTATTAAGAATATAATTTGTCGAAAGCAAAGCTTCCCCCCACAAGTTTTGTGGTACTCCAGAGCAAATTAGCATGGCTACCATCATCTCTTTTAAAGTTTTGTTCTTCCTCTCAAACACTCCATTTTGCTTAGGAGTGTAAGGTGCTGTTACTTGGTGGATAATACCATGTTGGGCACAGAATCAGCTAAGCTTTGAGATTCATACTCTTCACCTCTATCACTTCTCAAAACTTTAATTTTATTTTCTAATTGATTCTTAACTTCATTCTTATAGACCATAAACATGCTTAAAGCTTCATCTTTGCTTCTAAAGAAGTAAACATAATAATATCTAGTACAATCATCAATAAACGTTATAAACTATTTCTTAACACATCTAGATTATACCATTTTTAAGTCACAAATGTCAGAATGAATCAATTCTAAAGGTTCTATTTTTCTGTTATCAATAGAATGAAAAGGTGGTCTAGAAAATTTAGCCTTAACACATATTTCACACTTATACGTATGATCAAAATTAATGTTAGGCAATGATCCTATTTTTACCAATATTTTTAAAGCTCCATAATTCACATGACCTAATCTATCATGCAAAACATTAAATAACTCAATCATATAAGCAACATAAGCATTATTATTATTATTAATCAAGTCTACAAAAACATTCATCTTAAACAAACCATCAGCTAAGTATCCATTTCCTACAAACACACCCCCTTTAGTCACGATAGTTTGTTGGACTCAAATACAATCTTAAAATCTTTCTTAATCAACAAAGAACCAGAAATTAAATTCTTCCAAATCTCAGGAACATGAAGTACATCATTTAAAGTTAGAACTTTTCCAAATGTTAACTTAAGCAGCATTTTGCCATTGCCATGTATTACAAAGGTAGACGAGTTACCCATAAAAAACTTCTCTCCATCTTCAGCCTTCTTGTAGTCTGTAAGTATGTTCTAAACAACACATATATGCTCGGTTGCTCCAGTATCCAGCCGCCAATCTGAAGTGTTACTGATAAGATTCACTTCAGTAACTACTTCTGAAAAGTGATCATCTATTTCCATCATATTTTCTTGTGTATTAAGCTTCTTTCCTATAACATTCACCCATATGAATGGGCAACCAAAAGCAAATTCATCTGAGCACAGTAGAAATGATACCGTATCGAGAATGTATCGTTTGGCTTTGAACTATCCTTAGTATAAGCCTACTGGGATTACTTGGTTGATAAGTGAACTCATCAACAGTTGATGTAATCCTTAACGATGAAGTTACATAGCTCACTTCTTAACACATTATGTTCTAGCGGTTATGTTCCTTTTGGCTATGAAAAAATCTTGATTTAATGAGTGCTATAGAGATTTTTCCTTATTAAAGCTCATAGAAGCGACCTCATTTCTCACTCACATATGTGACCACTTATCAAAAGTATTCAATCATACTCCTACTCGTTACAAGCTATAAGTGTCATTAAAAGCTATGCTTAACCTTTCTATTCTCTACAGGCAGCACCTACTACGTCTCAGGAATGGATAGGAGATAATTCTCCTTAGGTGCTCTATGTGAGTTAATCATAACTAGTTTTTCTATTGAACCTAGTTCACATGATCTCTAATTGCTAGGTTAGGTTTCCATTGAGCTAACTCATTGATAAAGGTTGTAGCCCCATCCCCCTCGACATTTTCTTTTCTTGCTCTCTAGATAATTCTTTGGTGAGCGGATCCACCAAATTTTCTTTAATTCTCACAAAGTCAACAGAAATAACTCTTGTAGGGAGAAAATGTTTAACGATACTATGTCATCGACGTATATGACGTGACTTACCATTATATTCCTTGTTGTGTGCCTTAGCTATTGCAGCTTGGCAATCATAGTGTATACGTATGGTGTCACTGGCTTCGGCCATATCGAAATATCCTCTAAAAAAATTCTAATCCATTCAGCTTATTCTCCTGCTTTATTTAAAGCAATGAACTCTGATTCCATAGTCGATCGAGCTATGCATGTCTGTTTAGAGGATTTCCAAGACACTGCACCTTCACTAAGTCTAAAAACATATCCGCTTGTGGACTTCGATTCCTTAGAATTTGAGATCCAATTTACATCGATGTAACCTTCCATTATAGCAGGGTACATGGTGTAATGTAACCCATAGTCTAAAGTGTACCTCAAGTACCTTAAGACTCTAAGTAAAGCATTCCAGTGATCAATTCATGAGTTGCATGTATACCGACTGACAGAATAAGCAATGTATGGTCTCGTACAAATTGGTGATATACATAAGACAACCAATTATTTATGAGTACTCTAACTGGGAGACACTCTCTCCAATGTTCTTCTTCAATGTGGATTTAACATCATATGGTGTTGGAGTAAATTTACATTCATATTGACCAAATCTCTTTAGCATATTTTCTTTGTAATTATATTGTGATATTATGAGCTCGTTATGAGGATTGGTTTGGAAGATCTTTGTGTGAATCTCACAAGTCCGTTCTTCATGGAATTGGACGTTCATTGTTTTATACTAAAAGACAGTGAGGACGCTTGATAGACTTCAAGAGGTAAAGATCTTTATTTTGAATGCCTATTGATTTAATGTATAGATATATAATGGATCCACGTGAAAAAATATGTTTTCACAAAAATATTTTTGGGACCTGTGGTCTTTTATCAAACCATTCAATAATTAAAAATTCCTTCCGCTGTGCATCTGATGTGCCGCTATTACCAACAATTGGAATTAGAATGGTTATATATGTATGTGTATATATATATATATATATATATATATATATA
>QANY01013250.1:0-188180 GCA_003255025.1 Datisca glomerata | reverse complement strand
AATTACCTTTTTGAGTGTCCTTTCCTTTATTTGAAAGGATAGTAGTAGATTGTTGACCAAGTTGAAGCTTGGGAGCTAGAGCCTCACTCTTCCCCAAGCTGACCACATCACACCCACTTGCCAAAAAGGAGCTGTCACCTCTCCCTTTTGATATGTTTGGCAGCTGCTTTTCCTCTTCTCCAAGCAAGATGATTTGAGACAAGCTTGATTTGTCTTCTATCAAAGGACACTCATCATTACCTTTGACAGAGAGGTAATGAGTATCATCTTCAACCTTTGGAGCTCTAGGCAAGCTGGTTGATCTCCGAGCACCACCTCTAGCTCCTCCTCTTATGCTACTTCTCTTTAGACTTGAACGAAGTTGGTCTGAAAGAGTCAGCTCAAGTAAATTGCTCTGATTGTGATCAGAAGAAATAAAATTGTCTCTAAGCTTTGAATGCTCAGAAATAATCTCTTTTGCAACTAATAAACTCGAAGCTTCCTTGGACTGAGCTTCTAACTTCCCAGGCTCATCAAAACCACTCTCTGGTCCAAATTTCTTCGTATTAGAACCTTGCTTAAGAGCATTAAAACCAATAACATGGGTTTTAGCTTCCCTAGCTCCCTTAGTAACCATATGATTCAAAACAGCATGGCCATTGAAAGACACTCCAAGCTTTGCTTGCCTACTAGCTGAATCTTTCTTAACACCACCTGAAACTTGCTTACCAACTTCTGCAGCATGCTTAATGTACTCATCATTAACCATTGTTAGAGGTCGTGGCCTCCCCTAAGGGAGGGAGAGGCTAAAACAAAAATGAGAATTCTAGAGAGAGGGGAGAGTTTCTCTCACTAGGGGAGGCAATAAAATACTTAATTAAACCCTCCACTTCTCAAGCAATTCTGGACTTGTGCAATTTCAGCGTTGGGGAGCTTCCTATGAGATACTTGGGGGTTCCTTTGATTTCCTCAAAGCTTAGAAAAACAGATTGTATCACCCTAGTAGACCATATCACAGCTAGGGTGAAGTCTTGGGAGTCTAACTACCTTTCTTATGCTGGAAGATTACAGTTGGTTAAATCCGTGCTCTATGCTATCTTTCAATACTGGG
Organism: Datisca glomerata; assembly: GCA_003255025.1. Lineage (NCBI taxonomy): Eukaryota > Viridiplantae > Streptophyta > Magnoliopsida > Cucurbitales > Datiscaceae > Datisca > Datisca glomerata. The sequence goes on along the minus strand of QANY01013250.1, from coordinate 187,090 downwards.
CTGGCTTATTTATTCTTCCCAAGAAAATCTTAAATATGATTAAGGTGGTTATTAGGAATTACTTGTGGAACGCTTCAGCTGTAAAGCATTCTGGTGCTAAAGTGGCTTGGAGTGACTTGTGCCTTGATAAGTCCCGAGGAGGTTTGGGCCTTAGAGATCTCTCTCTAGCTAATGAAGTGGCTGTGGCTAAGCATTTCTGGTTCCTGATCTCTTTGGATAAAGCTTCCCTTTGGAAGGATTGGTGCAAGTTTTTCTTGATCAAGAAGAGCTCTATCTTCTTGGTTAAGCTTGCCACTAATCCTTCTTGGAGTTGGAGGAAAATTCTGAAAATTAGAGACAAGTTTGCTAGGTATTGCAAAGCTCTTGTGGGAAATGGGGAGCAGATCTCTCTTCTTTTGGACCCTTGGCACCCTTTGGGGGCTCTTTCTCAAAGGTTTGGTCCTAGGATTTATTTTGGTACAGGTTGGGATTGGACTACCAAGGTCAGCTCAGTGATCCAGAATGCAGCTTGGTACTGGCCTATTTCTAGCTCCCATGAGCTTATCACTATTAGAGAGATCCATCTTCCCCCTCCTAAAGAGTCCTCTTTGGACTCTTGGATTTGGACTCTTTCTCCCTCTGGTCTTTTCTCTGTGAGGCACACTTATAGGAAACTGGCTCCAGCAAGTGAAAAAGTGAGATGGGCTCCTCTTATTTGGTTTAAGAAGCATATTCCCAGATATAGCCTTATTACTTGGCTTGCTGTTCTTAATGGGCTCCTCTTATTTTGGTAGATTGTGTTGCCCTTAAGGGTTTCAGAGATACCCTTAGCATCCTCCTCCTTATTATTTAAATATTTCAAAGGTTTTGGGGAAGGATAATACTCAGAATTTCCTCTAAAACCCTGAGTAAAAGCATATAACTCAAGATCTTCAACTACTTGATTGTATTCTGGAAAAATGGAAGAATGAGGTTTTCGAGCTGTTGGAGAATATGAATCTGACGTGGAGGTGTCCTTTCCATGCTTAGGTGGTAGTACAAAGGTACCTGAAACATTCTCCAAGGATGTGTTGAGCAAAGGCAAGGTCAAACCCCCTTTATGCTCAGGTACAACCGTAATTAAGAGAGCCTGCCCTTGCTCCGAGTTTTAGGGCAGGTTGTCAGTCCTTGATGAAGTTGATGTGGAGGAGTCATATCCATGCTTAGGTGGTAGTACAAGGGTACCGAAAACGTGCTCCAAGGATGTCTTGGGCAAAGGCAAGGTCAAATCCCCTATATTTTCAGGTACAGCGATTAAGAAAGATTGTCCTTGCTCCGGGTTTTGGGATAGGCTGTATGTCCTTGCAAGCATAGGTTTAGCTTTATTGTTGCCTAATTTATGCAAGAGTAGGTGTCCTTTCTCCTTTTTCTTTTTTCCTTGTACTTTTTGATCAGAATGCATGTCATTGTCTTTTACCATATGCACAGGTAGGGTTAGCTAGAATGGGTGAGGTGGCAGGAGTACAGCCTCATTGACCAATGGACAAAAGATTTCACCCTTGTTCATCTCTCTCCTTCGTGCTCCTCCTTTGGCCAGAGAACACTTGGTGATTTGCCTGAGTTTTTCAGACAAGGGAAAACTTGTTTGCTTCTGAACATGCTCTTCGTCCTTAGAACCACTTGTAAAAGCTTCATTTACAAACATGGGGCTCCACCAAAGGATGAAGGGATCCTTAGAGAACTATAATCGAGTAATAACATGTAATTTTGTACCTGAGAAGAAGGGACCAAAGAAATGTTCCCACAAGACATTGAAGCTCATCCAAACCTAACTCATTAAAGCTTGAAGCAACCTCATCATTGCCATTAATGGCCATTTGAATCCAGTTTTAACATGTCCCTACTCTTCTTCTTACCAGAGCTAGAAGAGGGGATAAGAGGAAGGGCTAAAGGAATAGGGGAGATCAAACTTGGATCACCTAAGTCAGGTTCCTTCTCTTGATCAGATTTGATAGCCTCAACCTGTAGTGGGGTAACAATTTCTCCTTCCTCCAACAAGGGAACCACAACAACCTTATTTGGGAAAGAGTTTGTTATTGGGTTTAGAATTTCAGCTTCGAATAGGTTCCTTCTTATTTTTTAACACCATAAGCGATCACAATATCCAAATACATATCTCAAACATGTATTGTCTGTCAAAAGTCAGTTCGAGTGCACGCCATGCACAAAAGATCCAAGATTAGCCAAGTTCATCTAGTTTGGCCTAAACACATCACATTGAGGGTTTTTGAATCTGTGTGGCACTAGAAGCACATAAAATGACACAACAGTCCAAATAATTATCCCGAACGTGTAGTGGGTGTCAAAAGTCAGTTCGAGTACATGCCATGCACAAAAGATCCAAGTTTAGCCAAGTTCATCAAGTTTTGCCCTAAACACGTCTCATGGGGTCGTTTTAACTCTGTTTGACACTAGAAGCACCTAAAATGACCATAACACTCCAAATTTTTATCCCAAACGTGTATTGGGTGTCAAAACTCACTTCGAGTGCATGCCATGTACAAATGATCCAAGTTTAGTCAAGTTCATCTAGTTTGGCCTAAAGAGTTCCCATTGGGTCTTTATGACTCTGCATGGCACTAAAGCTCCTAAAATGACCACAAAACTCAAAATTCATATCCCAAACGTGTATTCGGTGTCAAAAGTCAGTTCAAGTGCCAAAATGATCCTAGTTTAACCAAGTTCATATGGTTTGGATCAAAACAGGTCCCATTGGGCCTTTTTGACTCCGTATGAAACTAGAAGAATCTAAAATGACCACATCACTCCAAATTCTTATCCCAAACATTTAATGGGTGTCAAAAGTCAGTTCGAGTGAATGTCGTGCCCAAAAGATTCAAGTTTAGCCAAATTCGCCTAGTTTGGCCTGAAACACATATCATTGGGTCTTTTTTACTCCATGTGTCACTAGAAGCACCAAAAACAACCAAAACATTCCAAATACTTATCCCAAACATGTATTGGGTGTCAAAAGTTAGTTGGAGTTCATGCCATGCCCAAAGGAGCCAAGTTTAGCCAAATACATTTAGTTTGGGTCTAAACACATCCCATTGGGTCTTTTGACTCCGTATGGCAATAGAAGCACCTAAAACGACCATACACTAGAAATTATTATCCCAAACATGTATTGGTTGTCAAAAGTCAGTTTGAGTACACGCCATGCACAAAAGATCCAAGTCTAGCCAAGTTAATCTAGTTTGACCTAAAGAAGTCCCATTGGGTCTTTATGACTCCGTATGGCACTAAAAGCTCCTAAATGACCACAACACTTCAAATTCTTATCCAAAATGTGAATTCAGTTTCAAAAGACAGTTCGAGTGCACGCCATGCTCAAAAGATCCAAGTTTAACCAAGTTTATCTAGTTTGGCCCTAAATTCGTCCAATTGGGTCTTTTTGACTATGTATGACACTAAAAGCAACCTAAATGACCACAACACTCCAAATTTTTAACCCAAACGTGTATTCGGTGTCAAAAGTCAGTTCGAGTGCACACAATGTCCAAAAAATCCATATTTAGCCAAGTTCATCTAGCTTGGCCATAAACACATCTCATAGGGTCTTTTTGACTCCGTATGGCATTAGAAGCACCTAAAACAACCAAAACACTTTTCCCAAATGTGTATTGGGAGTCAAAAGTCAGTTCAAGTGCATGCCATGCCCAAAAAATCCAAGTTCATCTAGTTTGGGCCCAAACACGTCTTATTGAGACTGTTTGACTCAGTATAACTGTAAAAGAACCTAAAACGACCACAACACTCTAAATTCTTATCCCAAATGTGTATTGGTGTCAAAAGTCAGTTCGAGTGCACGCCATGCTTCAGAATCTTCTGAACACCTGTTTGCTTCTTGCCCTTATTCTAGCTTTATTTGGCAGAATTTGGTTGGTTTGTGTGGCTTGGTGTCTTCTCCTAGGAACTGGAATCAACTTATCTCCTGGCTCCTTGTGAAAGCTAGGAAAGGTTACTTCTTGAGCCTTATGTTGAAGCTTATGTTCAGCTCGTTTGTCTATCATATCTGGAGAGAGAGAAATAATCGAGTCTTTGAGGGCAAAATGAGGGACAAGAAAGTGGTATTGGCTTGCATTAGAAATGTCGTTAAAGGTAGATTTTTGAGTCTTAAAGGGTTTTCAGAGACTGAAGATAACAAAACCATTCAGCTTGCCTGGGGATTGAATGCCTCTATTTTTGACAATTAAGCTTGGTTCTTCTGTTTCTTTAGGATGTTATCACTTGTAATCTTCTGTTAGTGTTTGGGTGCCTCCAGCTTGTGTGTTGGCTGGTTCCTTTTTATTTGTGTCTTTTTCCTGGGGTATGCCCCTTGTATATTTGTTTGTTTCTTCTTCGGTTTATACAATTTTTTATTTTACCGAAAAAAGTGCACGCCATGCCCAAAAGATCCAAGTTTAGCCAAGTTCGTCCACGTTGGCCTAAACACGTCCATTGGGCCTTTTTCACTTTGTGTGGAACTAGAAGCACCTAAAACAACCACAACACTCCAAATTCTTATCCCAAACGTGTATTGGTTGTCAAAAGTCAGTTCGAGTGCGTGCCATGCACAAAAGGTCCAAGTTTACCAAGTTCATCTAGTTTGGCCTAAACACATCCCTTGGGTCTTCTTGATTCTGAATGGCACTAAAAGCACCTTAAATGACCACACACTCCAAACTCTTATCCCAAACATGTATTGGATTTCAAAAGTCAGTTTCGAGTGAACGTCATGCACAAAAGATCCAAGTTTAGCCAAGTTCGTCTAGATTGAATTCCAAAAATCTATCCGGTGTCAAAAGTTAGTTCGAGTGCATGCGATGCCCAAAAGATCCAAGTTTAGCCAAATTCATCTAGTTTGGCCCTACGCACGTCCAATTAGGTCTTTTTGACTCGTGTGGTACTAAAGCACCAAAAACGGCCACAACACTCGAAAGACTTATCCCAAACATGTATTGGGTGTCAAAAGTCAGTTCCAGTTCATGCCATGCCCAAAGAGCAAGGTTTAGCCACGTTCATCTAGTTTGGGTCTAAGCACGGTCCCATTGCCAGTTCAAGTAGTGTATTGGGTTGTGTGTGATAGCTGGTTTCTAGAGAGAGAAGCTCTCCCTTCTCTTTAGAAACCAGGTGTGGGTTTTTCTTTTGCTCGTCCTCCGAGAGGGGCCGAGCTTAGTTTCTAAAATGGTGAGTTTTTTTCCGATAAGTTAAAATTTCATTAACCGAAGCATAATTTACAAATATTCAAGGGGCATACGCCATGCATGTTTAAAAGAGTGGCTGAGCAAGACAGGAAAGAGAAAGACCATTGGCTATATCAACACAACTATCCAACTCCTAACTTTAACTTAACTTAGCCTACAAAAAATAAACTCTAGAAATTTTCCCACACCGCATAAGGTAGGAGAAACAGAAAAACATAAGTCTAATATAGAACTTAACAAACATAAAACTCTTGATTTAATAAACAACCAAGTAATTGCTAAAACCAATTTCAGTGAACAAAAGCGGCCCATTAATCACGTAATGGGGAAGGGAAAGGTACCACCCCCCTCAAGAGGAGCCTGAGATCTATCGTAGCTTGAGCTCGAAGGAGGAACCTCTTTCCCAGCACTGCATTGTGTTCAAGAAAATTGCTATGAGAGAGAGGGGAGGGAAGAGAGACCCATCTCTAAACTTGCTCTTTCCCTTGGGTGAAGAAGGAGCTGCTGAGTTGGCACTTGCAAGGAACTGCTGAGCTGGCAACTTGGTTAGCTGCTGAACTGATACCTTGATTAGATGTTCTTTCAATCAGATTAGGATAAATATCTAAGGAGAGAGAATAATCTCCACCTTGTCCTATCACATTTGGAATCAAATCATTTGTTTCACAGGAGAGAGAAAATGTAGGCTCCAGATTTTAATCGAGAACCTCTCCTTCACTTTGTTATGGAGAGAGAAATAGTAGGAGGGTTTCCCATCTGAGAAGCCTCGCGTCTGGGCTTCAAGATTTGAACAGTTGAAGCTTGTGACAGAGGTCGACGGGTCTCATCCAGGGGAGGTCTCCGCGGGCTTGCTGGGGTAAGAAGCCTCTGCCTTCTCTCAGAGCTAGCTCTGGCTCAGTACCAGTCCTCAACCATTGTTCTCTCCTCCTTTGTCTTTGTATGCGAGGTATTTTGAGGTTTTTGTCTCCCATCCTCATCAAGATTCGGTCATTGAGGTGGGATCTGAATTTGAGTTTAGTTTCTACGCCTGGGTCGCCTGTGATGTCCCAGCTGTGTTGTCCCTCTAGAATCAACTATTTCTGATGGCGGTTCGGGTGTGGATATGCAGTGTTCGACGATGAATGGGTCTCGAAAATGTGCTACTCTTCAGGTGGTGTCTTGTGTAGCTCTGATGGGATGTCTCTGGGTTTCGTGAGTCGTTGCCAGCTCGATGTCGCGTTTGAGGTCGTCGATTAGTTATCAAGGATTTTGCGAAGGTTGATTGCTATTCTGTTAGGATGTGGTCTGTCTGGTTGTTGATGTCTGCTTTGGTTAGTTCTGTGTTGCCATTCCTTGTTTTAGCTTCGGTTGTGTATCTTCGTTGCAATGTTTTCCTCTTAACGCGTTGTTTTGTTGAGTTATGGCTTCATGGTTTTGCATTATAAAGTTGGTTTAAATTGTTAGATTTGATCTGATATCCTCCACTATATACTTGTTTGTGTACTTAGGTTCGCCCCTTGTGTACATGTGTTTGTAAGTCTTTACCTTCTATGTTTACCTAGAGGATAACCCTTGTAATGACATATTTTCTTGCCTTTAAATATATCGAATTTATAAATCAAATAATCATACTAAATTCTGGGATGGGTATTAAGATTAAAAAATAATGCATGAGTTTGAGACAAATAAATTTAAAGCGTGTTTATAAATTACTCAAGTTCTGGAACTATTGTCAATGAAAAAAGAGTGAAGACAGAAGCGTCTCTAGACGAACTCTTCTGAAGAAGTTCATAACGATATTCACAGTCTTAGGATCGATTGCGTAATCAAATCTGATTACGACTGTCAGATTGAACCGTTGAATGTCAGTCTTGGGGCATAAGAGTGGAGACTCAAATGGTTAACCTATACATGTTATGAACATGTTGAATAGACCGGTAACAAATTAGTTTAGAACTCAAAACCTTTTACCTAACTCTAAATCTAATTGTTACCTTAAGGGTATTTCGTAATTACCTTAACCCTAAGGTGAATACGTAGCTTGACTTAGTTAGTTGTAATCTTTGATATGTTAAATGAGTGAATTCGTATTGACGGGTAATAACTCAGCAGTTGGGATTCTAATTTAATTAAGTAAGAGTTGTGTGATTCGCTGATATGAAATTCGTGGTTGGATTGCGAAAGTAACAATATTACTTTATACTTTATTGATGAGTGTGAATAAATTAACTTGGCCAAATATTCGATGAAATGAGTCATTAAATAAGATTTGTGAATTGTACGAGACAATTCACTATAATATATTTCTTATTCATAGTCAATAAAGAAGTTAATGAAATAATCACAAAAGGGGTAAAATGTTAATTTTACATTTTTCTATTGTTACTGATAATCACAATGGGTATTATGTTAAAATATTATGTGGACCGTGAAAATAAATAGAGTTTATTTATACCAACAAAAAATGTAGCGAATATGAATCGAGAGTTGATTCGGCATCAAACTTATAGTGGAGTCGTACGATGTCATGATTAAATAGGTCGGAGAGTTATGGAGATAAATTCACCAGGTATTTGAATCCTAAGTTTTGTTCATGCAGGTGCATTCGATCTCAGAAATAGCTCAGAAAACATTAATAGAAAAACGAACTAAGTTAGACCAAAATATGTTTTGGTGCCAAGACATATTTCCCACACCTATATGTTATAGGTGATGTCACTTGAGTTAGTTAAGTGTAATTTTTGTATTGAATTACTTATTTATTATTTTTTAATTATTAGATAATTAGTCAAATAAAATTAATTAATTAATTAATTGATAATTATCAATTATATTTATCAATTAGATTGATGAATTTCAACACAACTAAAAGCTCTAGGAGATCATGTAATTTTCGGCAATAATAGATAATTATGAGAATTTTAAGAAATTTTAATATATAGGTATATTTGTAAATACAAAAAATTAATCTTTGATAAATGTATAGGGAGAACTGCAAAAATGACACATTTCCTAGCTCAAATTGCAAAAATGTCCAGAAAATTTTTTTATTACCAAAATGACCGAAATACGGTAAATCATTATTTACTACTGTGTAATTTTGGTAAATAAAAATTTACTATGGTCATATTTCGGGTTTTTGTAAATAAAATAATTTTCAGCCATTTTTGCAACTCCACCCCCAAAACCTATAGATTCCTGCTATTTTTCCAAATATATAATAACAATTTGATTGCAAAGAGATCATGAGTATTAGATACAGTTGTTGTTATCATCAACACACAAAAAAGAAAAAGTTAAAAAGTTTTCTCCTCTCACTACTGTTGCCGCCAAAATTAATCTGAAGAATGAAGATTTGATTTTTCTTTTTCAATCATTTTGAAAGCCCAAACTCAAATTCCTACGTAAAATTCTTTTGAGATATATTTCTGAAATTAACGAGTGATTGTTGGTGGACTAATTCATAAATCGTTCGTGAAAGATCAAGTTCGTTATTTTGATTTTAAAGCTTGAAGAACATAAAGAATGCTCGAGGGAGTTTCACCAGTTCAGAAGTTCTTTGATACTGAGTAAAGGTGAAAAATCATTTTCCCTTAATATTTTAGTTTTAATATCGTATATGCATGATTGCATGATCTAACTTAAATTGGTTTTAAATTATTTAATATGATTAAATAAGTTAAATCTAATTTTTTTATATTCCTCTCATGTACTATTCGTGGTTCAAATCTAATTTTTTTTAATTTTTAAACCGATCGACCTAACAATGATTCCATCGAACATGACATGCTACGGGTACTGTAGAGCTATTATTGAAGCATTTTTGAATCACCATTCATATGTTCTAAATAATGGATCATTTACTGATAATATATAACCATTGGCACCGTGATTTTTTTTTTCAACAATGCATGGCAAAGCGTAACATGAGATGCTTTAAATTCTTTAGACCCTTTTTTGGTCTAAAAACATTACTTTAAAGTACGAATACATATTTTGTGGGGCATCATCGATCATGATTCTTTCCTCTGTTTCAAGTCAAGAATTATTTTCAAACAATTAAATCTGACCCCAAGAAAATTCCAACAGTAGAAAAATTGAAAAACAAACAATTAAAAAATGGACAGCTCAACTAATTAGTCTAATTATATCCCTAAAGTACAAAACCAGCAGAGCTGGACAAATTTGTTTCTTGCAAAAACAAACATATATGTTCCGAATCACCTTGTCAGCGCATGCTCTCTTACTGTGTATTCCTAATCTGATATGTTTACAAACACAAGTAAGATTCAGTAGATCCAATCAAGAAGTTTCTTAATTAATAAAATTTAGTAAATATTTTATTTCCTATATTAATTAATCTCGTTTCTTGTGCCGTTTTTTTCAGTAATGTCAAATGGGAATTTAAATTAATTAGTTTTTAAATAAGTGTCGCCTTCATGGAATAATACCTGATGGTGTTGCTTTAAATTTTAAAATCATTAACTGATAATCATGTATTGATTAGTTTATAATAGAACCATATTTAGTGTTTAAAAACATACATAGTAACAATGAAAACAATGAAGTTGCACATGCTTGCGCATGCTTGCGCATGTGTTTCCGTTTCTTCCTTTTATATGTATATTATATGGTTCTAAAGAGTTTCACGTGATCATTCATAATTATTATATTTTTTTTATTTTGATGCAAATTAAAGTTAATATTCATCTCAAATTATTTTCATTTGTGATTTATATCATAATTATTCTTGCGACAAAGAATGATACTTTAAGCGGATAGGGTTCTGTAATTTTCTGACGAACATGACATTTTGTTCAATCTGATTCGTTCATTTGAAAAATCAAAATGAATAGAAAAATGTCACATCACACATGCTATTTTTTAATTTTTATTTAATTTTGATATGAATTGTTGGATAATATTTCAACGGTCTAGATTGATCAAAAAGCACCTCATGTTTGAATTACCAAACATGAGATGATTCAAACTCACTTTAAGCTTACTATCAATTTTAAGTCGGATACAGATCACATTCAATTCTGATGAACAAGATAGTCCATCCGTTAAAAAGCTGACAGGTCATATGTGTTTGCACTATCAGATAAAAAACTAAAAAAAAGAAGTAAAAAACATATCTATTCAATGTTTATGCTGAATTGTTGTGGGTCGTTATGATCTGAGCTCAACGGTCAAATCTCTCTAACGTTACTCTTGTCAAGAAATTCTAGAAGAGTTTCTCCATCCTTTTAATTTACTCTTGATTGTCATTCAATAATAATGATACATATAATTGGAAGAAGAGAAGATTAAAGAATGGAGGGAATTCATGAGAAAATAAATAGTGCTCGTAGGTCAAGGACCATAATTTTGTGACTCCCAAATTTTCCACCGTTCTGTACAATTCTAATGTCATCATCATATGCGCAATCAATGATATAACAAGAACATATTAAGTAGCGTTATCACTAGTTAAATTGTTTATCAAATGGGTGTAGATGTAAGGGTGCCACGTGGGTGAGGTGCACGAGTGGTCTAGTCCTAACTCATGATCGGAACAATGCCTGAGAACGTCGATGAGGACGTGAAGAGGTGAAGGGAGAGCACTCTTGACACTCAATGGTGGCGACAAATGCTTGTTCTCTTTCTCTAAAGGTGGGAGCTTCTCTCTCTAAATTTTCAATACATCCTCTCAAATGAAGGAGAAGTTATCCTTTTATAGGTGAACAAAAGGAGGGGGAATCATTGCAACTAATCTCTTGATTAGTTGCAAGCCCGTCAATCAAATCACGTCACCTAAACTGACCGATCATGTATAATGGTCGAGCTAAAATTTAAATCGATAAATAAATTAAAATTATACAAAAAAAGACAAATAAAATATTTGTTAACCACTTTGTATGGCCATGTTAGAATAGATCTATACAAATAAGACGAACGTAGGTCACCGAAATTTATATTCCAACTACAGATTAAAAATAACCATTAACGACGTCGTTAATCAGGTCTGCAGTGCCTTGTATATCACTACGAAACAGGGTAGGATAGCCCTTGGATTAAAGACAACCAGCTCTTCGAGATTCGAGTAGATCCCTGTGTATCCGGCTACAGAATCGTACGAGCCGGCGGGCAAACTATCCTCCTCCGACGGCGCCTCATCCGCTATCCGCCTCACCCTACCGGCGATCACACGGCAAACCAGCATTGCCTTTCCTCCTCCGTCCGTACAAGGCAAGGAGTCGTGGGCCCGACCACTACTGGCGGTGGTCCGCACGCCGACCTTGCTTTCAGCACCACCACTTTTGCCTTGGAACCCGTAACGGATAACGGTGCAGACTCCGCAGCCCGGTACGGAGCCGCACAAGCTGGACGAACCACGTGCGCCGAGCGCGCACGATAAGGCGGTGCAGTGGAAGCGTAAGAGCTCGTTTCCATCGGCTGCACACCTTGGGTTTTTTCTGGTGCTGTTAAGTGTACGTGTTTTGACTGCGTCTCGGCAGTCCTCGAACCGTTGGATTGTGCGCTGGGTGTTGTGAACTTTTAATATCCGTTCGATCGTGCAGATGGGGTTGTCCTTCTTGAGCCAGCTTGATTTGAAGATTATCTCCACAATGTTACGACCCGAATCCTCAGGCCCAAGCTCCGACACTGAAACCAAAACCAAATACAGAATTTTTCTTTGTCGAAGTTGTCAAACTATAAATTATAATTATTAAATATCATTGTATTTGGATCAATATGGATATAAACTGATTAGAAACTAAATCTGAATTGACTAATTCATTGAATTAATTAGTGGTGTGAAAAAAACCAACCAAATAAATCAAAAAAATCAAGTTGTCTGAAAATGATTGGTGTAATCGGATATTTAGCTAATTATGATCAATTCATTCTTGAATTTAAAAAAATCATACTTTCAATGTGATTTAAAACTTTTTTACAATTTAGAAGGGATTGACGGGATCCACTATCTATCCTTCCTCCTATATATATATATTCTCATTTCATATTTCTCAAATCCCTAAAATATATATTTAACTCATCCTTTCCTCACCTCACTCATGCCGGTTTATTGCTTCTACGTACGTGTCCATGAGGTAACGGTCATGAAGTTTTAACGTCATGGACAGGAAAGTAAATGCAAATAACAACGTGGCACGTCATTGCTCAGGGCAATTTAATATATGAACGAACAGCTAGCAGCTGTATCGCGTACGTACTAAATGGTCCCTTGAAACTTTAAGACGATATGCGTACGATTGACAAAAGATGTCCTCAAGAAGAAAGCACTTTGGACTCACTTTGGACTGTGGATTGGACAAAGATTGATATACAAGAGATTTCTTAAATATGTTGTCTTTTGTTAAAAATAGCATGGGTTTGTCTATTATATTCATTATCAAGTTCTGTCAATCAATTGATATTTTATACTTATTAAAATTATTTATTAATATTAAATTAATTAATTTTATCAATTTAAATTTTTTATTTTAAATCTTAGTTATTATATAATAGTTGTAAATATGATTAAATCATTTGAAATTGAATAGAAAAATATATATATATATATATATAATAGTTCTTATTAATGAAGTGTTTTTCATTTTGGGAATTTTTCATAAAATTAAGAAAATTTGAGGTGAAAGGAAAAATAAATGTAAATTAGTACCAGCATGGCGAACTGCTTGGTGAAGCTCCAAGCTTTCAATCTTGGGGAAAACCTCTCCACACTTTGGACAAGAGCATATCATTGACCTTGGTATTGGGTACCTAAAATTAAATTAATTTTCCAAACTCAAAACTTAAGTTTCCCCTGAATTTAAACAATCAAATAATTCGAAAATATTAATATCAAAATTAGTAAAATTAATTACCTGCTAGGATCAACAATCATACGACACTCATAACACCCAGAAAGCTTACTGAAATGCATTCCTCTAGAATACGACGACGTATAAGCACCGCCTCCACAGTTGGATCTACGACTTGACGATCCATTAACCGTTTTCCGACTCAGTAACTTCTCTTCCTGACTCGCTGAGTTACTATCCGCTGAGTTATTATGTACCACTCTTGTGTTACCGTGAGCTACGTCCTTGAAGCTACATATCGAGCTACAGGTTGACCCAAGCTTGGAGTACCCGGACCCGGACATGGTCTTAGACGGATCGTGTACTTTGGTCCCTTCGATTTGTTTACAAGTGAGTAAGTTTTTAATTTGGTCCCATGAAGACGGTGGGTTTTGCTGCTTTGGCTCGCTGCGCTTAGATTTGGAGTTTCTTTGGTGTTTCTTTGAGTCTTTGGGTTCTGGTAGGAATGTGAGGAGAGCCATTAGAAGAAGGCCAAGGAAATAAGATAGTAAATGTGAAGAGAGATTTCTTCTCTCTTTCATGAAAGAGATCAGATTGTTATGAAGAAGTTTGAGAGTGTTTTAGGAAAGGGGAGAGGGATCCCAAGAGAGGTATTAAGAAACAAAAGAAGAGAGGGTGGAGTGTAGTGGGGCTTTTCTTAACTATTCATTTAATTCCTCCAATTTTGAATGATGATCTAGTGTGGCAACCCAATAGAGTTAGTCCGTAATGGGAGGTGCAACGAGAGCTTGATTTTTATGAGGAGCAATGTTTGAGATGTTAATAATTCTTAAATGATGACGCTGATGTGAGAGATTGCGTCTTAAGATCGCTAGAAGAGATACTAGTCGATATGTGTAAGTTAGGTTGTTTTTAGCTAAATAAAAATAGAAAAGCACAACATTTCTTGAGGTTTATCTAGAAGATATGACAACCTCTTATAGTTTAAGAAAAAACACGAATCTCTTTTAATATTTTATTTGAAAACTAAAAAATTCAAAAATATTATTTTCTCAAAATATCAAGAATATCCTTATTTTTCTATATTGCTTACCGGATGGAACTTGAGTTTTTATGTTTTCAAAGTTTTCTCGAGTTACGAGAGAAATAATACAATTTCGTGTTTTGAGAGTTTTTTTAGTACGGGATCTAAAGTTATTTTGATCATTTCATCATAAAAGTAAACTATTTATACCTTATTGAATTTTTTTTTTTTTTTAAATTACATGAAGTGTTCGTATATTTTAGATAAATCTTAAGAGATTTATAAGTATTTTTTCCAATAAAAAAAAATACACTAGGTCTATATGGTCGATAATCCCCATTTTGACGATTGAGGATTATGATTCTCGTATATGATGGTCAAACTTGAGAGTATAATTTCAGTGACACAGTATATTGACTCAAAAATTTAAAAAAATCGCGTTATTAAGATGCAGACTATACGTTTTTTTATTAACGATTCAGATCTGATAAACTGATGTTATTCAGAAAGTAATAACGAGTGATATGTTTGAGTCGATTTAATGGAATTGTGTTCCCACTGCTTATTAAGTGCAGAGGAATGAGTTTGTTCGGACGGCAACGAAATTTGTTGGATTTGTACTCGTCGATTTTACGCATTTTTCTTTAATTCTTTTTCCTTTTTTTTCTCTTTCATTCAACCATTTTTATAAGATAGGTTTAAGCAATGATTAATTTCTCGTTCTATCAAGAGGGTTGATATTACTATTTTATTTATTATTCAAGTATTTTTCTTCTTCTTTATTTCAACATACAAAAGTATTTGAGTATCCAACGTTTGTTATGTAGTCATTTTTTATTCGTTCTTCTCAGTCTTATACGTCATTATTTAAAATAGAAAAAGAAAATATCAAAATTTGAATTTCTTTAATTTTTCCTAGAATTAAAAGAAAAAGAAAAGAACATTAGAAATTTAAATCGTTATAAGTTAATTTTATAATTTACACCAAGTATAGAGACGGATGTAACTAAATGGATCAAGATAGTGAATTGCAAATACATCATCGGCGGGTTGAATTCCGGTCATGATTTAACTATTACAACAGTCTAACATAATAATAAATGGTGATCGAACAGTCACGTAAGTTTTCTAATAATTTCTAGTCTTTAACAAAGTTTCGTTAGTTTTCTCTTTCCAATAATTTAATCAAGAATGTGAATTAATGTTATTTTTGGTATATCATGAAATCATCACATTCGGTGGGGTTAGGATTTCCCAAATTGATGAATGAGCCAAATGGACATAACAAATAGACTACAGAAAAAATAACAGGAACTACCATGCAAATTGTTTCTTAAAATGTAACAATTAATTCGATAATAGCTTTAAATATTTTCACATTTGTATGGTTTGTCCGCTTTAAACCTATGACTGTACAATTTTATTTTTGGACTCTACCTAAAAATGTCTCATATATCAAGAGATTGTGTTTATAATATATATGGGAGAATTGCAAAAACAGCTCACTTTCTAGTTCAAACTACAAAAATGACCGAAAATTTTTTTGTACAAAAATGATCAAAATAATATTAATATAATTTTTATAAAATAATTATTTACTTCGACCATTTCAACCATTTTTATAAAAAATAATATTCAATCATTTTTACAGTTTGAGTTAGAAAATTAATTTTTCTTATCATTTTTTATTATATTATAAACTTATAATCTTCTTCACTTCTAACTAATGTGAAACTTTAGTCGCATACCTAACAACACTTAAATTTTCACATTATTCTGCATACCTAACACCACTTAAATTTTCACATTATTCTGCCCATTTTGTTCTCTTATCCAATGCCCCAACTATTCTCGAGCTGATCTGACTATTTTACCAGCGACCAAATAAGCAAAGTGGCTCAATTAGTGGTTGAAACTTGAAACAGCTCAAGTCAAGTCCTTATCTAAACACTTTGCCGAGTTCCACTACACAAGCTAGAAATTGTTGCATGCTGTTTGTTTCTATACGATTTGTTAGATTCCCATGCAAATAATAGCACTTCATGACATGTACTGGACAGATATATACTACATTAGAAGAATGTAGAGTTGGTGAAGCCAGACATGGATTTAACCAACCATTCTTTTAAATATATAGAAAGAGCTTAATGGCGTCTCTGTGTAGTCCACACCTCAGAGGGGCCATTGCCAGCTCTGATTTTCTCGGGAAACAATCAGCGAAGGCTAAACTAATCTACCGCTAGCCAAATGAATTTAACAAAAGGAGGGCCATTTGTTGAACCTATCAACTCCCATTTTTTTATGGGTCATTCTACAATACAACTCATGTTCGGTACATGAACTGTACTGTAGAATTTTCTTTTCTTTATTAGCATAAAGTTCATAACTTACTATGTATCATTTGTATAATATTGTATTAACTTGATACCCTTTTTACATCAAATACAAAATCACACGAACTTTAAATGGTTGTAGCTGATTGAATGTTTGATTTTAACATAAGTGGCGTGTTTAGGATAGTCGCGCATGCGTTGCGGATTGATATGGGTCTTAGCTGTCCATTATGATGGAACCCATCATCGGACTCCCAACATCGTCAGATTGTACCTAGCAATTTTTTTTTGGGTAGAAATTAAAAATTGTATTAAACCAAAATAGATACTTATTAATATATATGAAGTAAACCCTAGAACAACCACCACCCAAAGAAGCAAAGAAAATCAAAGACAAAAAGTTGGGGACAATCTTGCAAAGGATAGATTTGATCCAACTCCTTCAAAAAAACTAGCCTAAACTAAACCAAACCGAAAATAGACTGTAATAAGCGACCATGAAATCCATTGGGTCCAATTACTATGAGGAGAGAACAGACCACACCAACCAGAAAAGATTTGTGAAATATGGTTGGAGGATGAGCAAGAAACAAACAGGTGATCTATGGTTTCAACAACATGCATGCAAAGGACATAAGAAAATATTATGTGGAGGGCCAGAGGGTGAGCTCCAAATTGCCAGTCTATCTCCAATAGCTAGCATATTCAGGTTAGCTAGCCAAGCATTAAGCCTATATCTTGGAATATGCCTTTTAAACCAAATGAGAGAGGACCATCTGACTTTCTCTCTAACAGGAGCTAGAGCTTTACAAGTGTAGCTCATATAAAACTGCCATGTAGGAGAAGCTGATTATATCCTGTTGAAGATTATGATATTATGCAATAGGGGTGTAAGCGGTTTGGTTCGGTGCAGTTTAGGGGGTCTAGATGAACCGAACCGCAAATGCGGTTTTACGATAACGGAAACTGACTGACCCGAAAATATGTAAAAACTGAACTGAACCGTATAAAATCTGTAAAAATCACAGTAAACCAAATCATACCCGTAAAATCAAAGTAAAAATAACAAAAGTCTTCACCTTTCCCGGTACAAAAAAACTTCAATTATTAATTCCTAAAAGAGGGCAAAACCCTAACAAAAAAATTCAATAGATCCCAAACAAAACCAAGCTAATCTTAAACCAAAATCAACCCTAACAACGACAAATCACTAACAAAAAATCAAGCCAAACAATGAAACACAAATCAAATGAATCCTTTAAAAATTAAAAATAATAGTAAAACGGGATATGATAATTTCAGAAAATCACCATGGAGAGATTGTAAGCTTCCCAAAAAACCAAACAATGACCGGTAGCTTGATCTCATTCTTTAATTTTCTTGAATCTCATCATTCTTATGTCAATCAGTATGTTATTTTGCTGGATATATACATAGAGAGATTGAGCGTGAGAGGGAGAGAGACCACATGTTTTCCATATTAGAAATTTAGAGAGACAAGAGGGAAACCAAATACCACAATGAGTTAGAGAGACTTGAGTGTTAACGAGAGAGAAAAGAGAGATGAGAGGGACTCTTCTGAATGCAGGAGATGAGAAAGGGCCCAAAGATTGAGAAAGACTGATTGAGGGAAACGAGAGCCCTAGAGTTAGAGAGTAAAGAGGTTGTGTGTTAGGAGAGATGGAAGATAGATGAAGAGGTTGTTAGGGAAATGGGGGAATGAAGAAGATGAGAGAGTGGCGTAGGGGTTTGAGAAAATGAGGCCTTGGGTAGGGCAACAATAGGTGAGGTATATATATGTAATAATAGGTCGGTTCGGTTTCTTTACAGAAACTGAAAACCAAGCTGAGCCATATGATTTTAATGAAAATAAAACTGAAAACAAATCGTCCAAAGTATTCAAACCGATCGAACCACCGTCATTCAGTTCGATTCGATCGATTGTATCAGTTTGAACGATATTTCTTACACCCCTATTATGCAGATAAGAAGAATGAAGTAAGAAGAAGATAGCAAGAAGACAAAGTAAATGAGACAGGCTTGAAAGATAGCCTTCGATAACCTTCTCATTAAGCTCGCAAAAGATATTTATACAAGTCTAACTGATAACAGATAAAGGACAGTTAGTAAACAACTTTACTAACTAAGTACAATCTTATGAGCTAAAAGTGTACAACACAATAAAGCATAAAATGCTAAACATAAAGCTCCATTACTCTTAACATCCTCCCTCAAACTCATGTTCTCTTGAGAGGGCATGAGTTTGTGCTTAAGAGATAAGAATCTGGAAGAGGCCAAAGGCTTTATAAACAAATCTGCTAGCTGAAACTCAATATTAATGTGTCTAATACGAAGATTTTTTTTCGCAGCTCTATCTAACAAAGTGATAATCTATTTCAACATACTTAGTCTTAACATAGAAAATAGGGTTGGAAGCTAAGGCAGAGGTGTTATCACGCTAAAGATTTGGAGGAGTCTTGAGAAAAATATGTAGATCACATAGAAGCAGTCTCAACCAAGAAAGTTCAGCTGAAGTGTTAGCCAGAGCCTTGTATTCAGCTCCTGTTGGGGACCTTGCTACTGTATGTTGCTTCTTAGCACCCGAGAAATGGGGTTTAAACCAAGAAAAATAACAAAACCAGTAGTGGACCGTCTATCTGAAGGGTCCCCTATCTAATCCGCATCAATAAAGGCATAGAGATGAATAGGACCAGATTTGAACCATAAACCATTATATAAAGTGCCAGAGATGTATCTTAGAATGCATTTAACAGTAGTAGTGTGTGCTGTAGTGGGAGCATACATGAACCGGCAGGCTTTGTTCATTGCAAAAGCAATGTCTGGACTAGTAAGAGTCAAGTACTGAAAAGAACCAACTAAGCTTTTGTACAGTGTTATATGAGATAAGGGAGATCCATTGTGAGTTGAAAAAAGAAGTTTTTGTGTAGCAAGGTGAGATACAAGGTTTTGCCAGACTCATTCCAACCTTTAGAAGGAGATCTTGAGTATGCTTTTGTTGATTCACAAAAATACCTTAAGCAAGAGTATGAGAAGTGTTATGCTCAACAATAATGGGAGGTTAAGATACGTTCAGATCAATAACAAGAGAATTGGATATATCAGGTAAGTTTTGTGCCATTGGTTCAACTTGTAAAGAGTTAGAATCTGCAGTATTTGATAATTCAACAGATGCACGATGATCTGTAATAACAGAATCAATAACATATATAGGAGAAGATTCTATATAATCAGAGGTATCAATAGGAGATACATTAGAAACATGATTATTAGATGGATCATTTACAAAACAATGTATAGTAGAAGGCTAGAAAGTTGAGATAAACCAGGTATTGTCATACTGCATAGATAATTCATCTTTTGATATTTTTATTTTAACTCATCATAAAAATAGAAATTACTCTAAAATCTCTACACATTAAATGGTACACAACCTATCAGATACATTAAAAATCCAATTATCCAAAAATTTATTAAATCACTTTTAATTGGGTTTAACTTTATTTGACAGTCTGCAACACATAATTATTTACATATAAATCCAATATTGGATTAAAGATCTAACAATAACAACCAATAACTTTTACGGCCCCAGATGTCCCTATGTCATGTTTTCCAGTAAGGACGCCAACAGGGCTAGGCCAAAATGACTAAGAACGTTGATGATACCCCTTCACTCAGCGGCGTGTCTGAGAAAGAAATCAAAATCTCAACTGGGAGAAGTATTTGAAGCTCAATATCTCATTGTTGGTCGAGCTACCAAAACCACGTCGTTTGGGGCTAATGCATAAGCCAAATCATTGTGGTTATAATTTTAGACGGTAAGGTTATATTTAAATTAAAAACTTAACTTTAAGGTTATAAATGATAAAAATAAAAAGTTAGAGTTAAAAATGACAACAGCTATAAAGTTGAGGGGTGTCTTTTGTAATTTTCCCTATAAGATAACTATGGCCCGAGTCCAAAGTAGGACGAAGAAGTCCATTGCTGCACGGGACTGGTAGTCCGTGATCATATGACCTCTGTATAGGCCGTCTTCGACTCCTCGGCCCTAAAAGGATAGTATGGTCGAGGTCGCGGATGGGACACCGAGAGACTCGAGCCCAACTGCTTAACGCTTAAACCGTAATGTTTCGTGTTCACTCCTTTTCTGCTCCTAAACCCTGATTTCGAGACATACTGTGGTTTAAGGTTTTAGTTGTCCTCGTCGTGTATCTCTATCGTATAAGGATCGATAATGTCCTCGAATAATGCTCCAGTCGATCCAGTGGGAAACCCTAGAGTTGCCTGGGAAGGTTGCAGTGTATTGCTGGACATCAATGATGGCGACCGTCTGGTTTTTGCTCGTCTCTCGGCCGCTGCGTAAGTTCTCTTCCCTATGAAATTGTTTTATTTTGCTTCATTATTTCGACGCGTGAGGTATTGCTTAATGGCTTTGCAGGACGGTGAGAATTGGGAATAAAAATTGCTCTCTGCAGTCCTTGATAGGTTGTCCATTCGGTTCCTCGTTTCAAATTGAAAATGGTTCTAAGGGGCCATATCTGTCTCGCTTCATTCCATCCATTGAAGAAGGTTTATTTTTGTTATATATTGTTTCAAGGTTCCAGGGTGTTGCGTACTGTTGTGGAAGTGTGCACAAGTCGTATTCTTATTTTAGTCTATGTTTGAATATTTTTCTTTTGACAGGTAATAATGTTCAGGAGAAAAGGGAATGCCAATCAAACGATGTGTCGAGAGACAATCGTAATCTAGTTGACAATAATAAGGCACAGAGTCTCACTGGTGAAGACATTGATGCATTGCGAAGGCAAGACCTTTATTTTTCGGCCTACTAGGAGCTTTTAGATTTTTTTTTTCACTCAAATGACAAGTATGTATAATAAGCTCATTGAGGAATTTGCTTACCTTTTCTCTTCTAATCACTATAAGCTGTTTAGTTTTTGCATGAATGGTAACATAGGGCAACTGTGGCCAACTAAGGCTCAGCCAGCTTTTGCATTTCAAATTTGCTGCCTCCTTCTCATGATTTGGATAATTGGGATGCTCGGAGTCTTAGATTCATATATTTTCTTTTCATGTAGTCAGGGTGCAACAGGTGATGAAATTGTGGAAGCTCTCATTGCTAACAGTGCAACTTTTGAAAACAAAACACTATTTTCACAGGTATTTAGTGGATGCATATTGGCGAATACTGCTGACTTTTCAGGCTGATTTGGTTTTTATTGTATATTCAGGAGAAGTATAGGATTAAGAAACAGAAGAAGTATGCTCCCAGAGTGCTTATGAGGCGCCCTTTTACTCGAAGGCAATCTCTAGCTCTTAACATCTAGCTCTTTGAAATTCAATACAACATGTAGATATAAATAAATATGTATCTCTACTATTTACATTGTGGTTTCTTTAATGATGAAATCAGTTGGTAAATAGTCACTAATCCTGCATGTCATCATCTTTTCCAGTATATGCGAGGCATACTTCAAGAAATATCCAGAAAGAATTGGGTAATGGTAATTTTTGTAGTTTTATGCATATTCCTTTAGATTTCTTTGGTACCAATATGAGCAATTGCATTCTTGAGTGCTAGACATGTTAATACATGATATATGAGGGTGCCAAACTAGCCAGTTACGATGTTGATAAATCCTATCGAGCATAGAAAATTCAGTCATGACTCATCATGTGCATATTTTCTTGGACCTTGTCCCGTCTAAGCATTTTGCATGAATTGTTAACTGGTCTTAAATTTTGGCTCCAAATTCTTTACCAATAACAAAATCCAAGTTGTTTTGCAATTCTTTTTCTATGATTAAATCTTACAGGAGTTACCTTGTTTGAGAGTGGGTTGGTTATTCTGTTTGTATGAACTGCATCGTTGATGTCCATGTAAAATCATATCTTAACTTGTCGTGATCTGTGGTTCAGATTCTTGCGAGTAGATGCATTATCTCTTCTGTTATCTCTGGGTAATGTTTCTGCAAATTCTGATGTCCTCGTGGTGGACATGATTGGAGGTCTTCTTACGGGTGCTATTGCAGAGCGCTTAGGAGGTTTGTTGCATTATTCTTCTTTCTTCCAGCGAAGCACATGATGCTTTATATGATTCTGAACACTCCTATATGAATTAAAAAATGTTTATTAAAAAGCTCTTTTATGAATTGAGATGTTTAACACTCTTTGCACTTCAATTATTTTTTCTTACATGAAAAATAAAATTTCGTGTTTTCTCCGCTTTAAACATCTTAAAACCGTATAGGATAACTGACAGCTTATATCAATGCATTAGGTACTGGTTATGCATGCAATACTTATCCAGGAAATACACCATCTCCTATGGAAATAGTGAGGATTTTCAACTTCAGTGATGACATTTGCAAGAGGTACATTGCCTTCAACTTTATTTATGATCGCAGTCTCATGAGTAAGAGAAAAAGTCTACCTTTCCATTCTGCATCTTTGAATTGAATTTGTTCTTTGGAGGAAAGTTGGAGGCCATTAAGTTAGTGTTTGACACTTGTTTAGAGCTATATAAGGATAAGTTTAGAGCTATATAAGGATAAGTCTTGCTTTCTCTGTCATGAGGTATGTTTCCTGCTTCTTCACCACGTCATTTGTTGTGCATGGGGTTTTATAATGCACCCCAAGTCTCAGGCCTATAATCACCACACTTTACCTTTTCTTCTGCTGTGTAGGTGTCTCAATTAAATATTTCTAATTGCTCTATGACTATCCAGGATACTTCGTTCACCAATCCTTGATCTCTGTTCATCCACTGTTGGATCTTCCGAGCTTGTTGACAAGCATCAAGTCTGTAACACAGAAAATCAGACAGATGTAAGTGGTGATTTGACTTATTTATATGTTTCTTTGTTCGCAGGGTGTATTTGTAGAAAAGTAATATTTTCGCAGGCTTCTAATCCCTTCAGAAGATGATTTTTACAGGACCATGCATCTCAAACAATCATGATCGATGAAATTCCTTCTCCATCTGAAAATGGGACATTCAAGTCTATTGTTTTACCTTTAAACAGAGCATCCAAAACTGTAAAAGCTGGAGATAAGGCATCAAAGGAAGCAATTAAATTGTGGAAAGAAAATGGATTTACTAGGTAGGCAAACTCTTGTAATAATTGCCATACTAACAAAGTAGCATTTTGCTGATCATTCTTTCCAATCCATTGTGCAGCCTAGTAATTGCTGCACCGGAGTTGGATATTTGGGTTCTTGTTAAAGATCTATTGCCCCTTCTAGCAAATTCAGCTCCTTTTGCAATTTACCACCAGTATCTTCAGGTTTCTTCTTTCTCTAATCTCTTTTATCCATAAGATTCTTCCTCTAGCTTCTCATTCACCATATCTTTGTAATTGAGATTATTGTTTTTGTTTGATTTTTACACTTTATGGGCATCATCATACAAATTTGGTCTATGGTTTTGTCATTTTTTTGTTATTAGTGAAAATTAGAATAGTTCAAAGGTCGTGGTGGATAATTGAATTTATTTAGGTAATGTTGCCTTAGTACTTGCATTTCTGACTTTTTGATACTAATGCATGTGCATATTTGTGAGGATTTTACTTTTAGTAAGCCCTGTCCTTAATGTTAGTATTAGTTTATTACCGACGGAAAAAATTACATCTTAGTTTATCACATTATGATACTAGTGGTCTTATTGGTATTGTACTTGCATTGCCATACTTGATACTTGATTCTATTTATTTTTTCCCGAATCACAGCCTCTTGCAACTTGCATGCATAATCTACAGCATGAGAAACTGGCAATCAGCTTACAAATATCAGAACCTTGGCTACGTGAATATCAGGTTTTATTTGATCTGCTTTATGTGTCTTCATGGAGTGGATGCTCTTTATTAATTTGTATAAGATAAAGAAGAGGAAAAAGTTGAATGAATAAGAAAATAGTGAAGCCAATTGATAAAAGTTCAAATTCTCCTGTGCTTAATTTTTTCCAACTGGAACTAAGTAATGAAAATGGAATCCTCTCTAATTTTCTCTTTAAAAAAGTTCAAACTCTCTTGTGCGTTTGAAGCACATTTTAGAAATACATATCCAATTGTCTCCTAAAATGCTTCCAAATACAAATCTACTCAAATGCTTGGACCCAGGGGTTGGCCTAGCGGTTGGGCGGGCGTTGCGACCTATGCGGTAATGCATGAGGTTCTGGGATCGAAATTCATCCCTAGCGAGAATTCTTCAAGGCCACTGGAGGTTTACCCGGTCATGAATTTCAGTCTGTGGAAGCATTTGATTCTGTAGTCCGGGCAAAGCCCCGGATACCCGCGCTATAAGAAAATAAATTCAACTGCTTGATACAAAGATGGATATGAAATCATTTTCAACAAAATAATGTTATTTCTTTATAAATTTGTTTATTCAAAGTACTATGAATCATATCTGAAGCATACCATCTCTTTTCTTTTCTGATTACAGCTTAGTAATATAATATATCCTCTAATTGTTGATAATTATGCAGGTACTTCCATCAAGAACCCATCCCTGTATGCAGATGAGTGCATTTGGTGGCTACATCCTTAGTGGGACTAGAATATGTAGTGATAGTGATCCTAATCCTGGCTCCAAATAAAACAATCAAGTTATATCACTCTTGATCCTGGCTCCAACAAAAATATTGGTCATGGCTGTCCGCTTAGCTTGTGCTGGTTGTCGGGCAGCAGTTATAGTGGATATAATTCGCTTCCTCATGTGCAATATATGATATTTACTCTGGTTAGGGCTTAGTTTTTTTTCTTACCCTTGTCATGGTTGGGAAGGAAGAGGTATTTTCCTGTGAGGCATTCAAGGTAAAAATATGGTTAACGTTACACAAGGAGAAGAAATTTTCTATTTTTACTGTTTTCTGTTTGTGTAAAGACTGAAATTAATTCGATATTATTTCTAAGCTAGAGACTGAAATAATTCAACCCATGGGTTGAGGGAGTCCAAGCTTATATAGGTTGAGAACTTGTTCTGGGATTGTCTAATATGTCAAGTTGTAAAACATCCTCTTACTATGGAAGAGAAAACTCGAGCTAGCGCAAATTCTCCCTACTGAGAATGACATGTTTATCTGACAAATGAACGGACTAATTACGAAGGCAAAAAGAAAAAACCTTCACTTCTAAATGCGAAGAAACTTTCTGATTGTCAGAGATGGTGTTTTTTAAATCGGCGAAGGAATAGTCTCGTTGCAAATCGTGTTAGTAACCAGCAAAACATCCGATTCAACATGAAGGTTAGAGACATTAAACTCCAAAGCAAGACAAATGACTTCTCAAATGGCAAGAGTTTACACTAAAATAATTAAAACAGATTGTATATCAGTCATTTTTTGCGATCATTTATATATTTTCGTTTTTCTAATTATAGTCCTAAAATATGTTGTTTCCTAAGTTACCCATCGCGTTTGAACTTAAGCCAAGATGCCCAAGTCCGTACATGTACTCATTTGAATGTCAGCTCAATCCCCGTCTGTGTTTTACCGCCTTTGTAGTCGCTCCATGTCTAGCTTTTCGTCTCGTTTTGGAAAATTCTCATAGAAAGATCCAAGCATATTTTAGAGATACAAAGATTCCTTGTGTTATTTTAAGTATATTAAGATCTTTTAAAAAGATTTGTGATTTTTTTATATATAGTAAAAGACATATACCTTTTATAATAAAGAAATTTCATTTGAGTCCCCTTCCCTCCCCTTCTCCAAAAACTCCTCTGTCAAACCCTTCTCTACAAAACCCCTCTGCGATTCCCTTGTCTCTGCTTCCCTTCATCTCTATGAAACCCTTGTGTCCGGCGAAGCTTCGCCTCGTGTTTCTCTTCGTCTCTATGATAGTGTCCTTCGTCTCTTGAAACCACGCGATTACCGTTTAATAATGTCTGCGATTACCGTCTCTGTGATTCTGCGTGTTTCCCTTCTCCAATTATTGAACACCCACACCCAGTCCCCAACAACTTTTAGGAAAAAGCTTTTGTTCATTTGGTAACAGCTCTAGCTATATATAATAGAAATTTTGTTTTCGTTCTTACAGTGAAGAGTAGTATTTGCTTAAGTCATGCTATTTCCAGTTTCTTGAGGGTTTTATATCCTTATTTTCATGTTAGAAAACTAGTAATGAGTCTAGATTCATGGAGGGTTATTCTCCTTATGTGTTTATTTTGTTTCTCTATATAGATTGTAGTTTGTTTATTTCGTTGTTATGGTACTATGTTCATTTGACGCAATACCAGCAGGGAACAAACATGGTTTCTGGGTTGATAAATGCCAATCCCGTCGTGTATCAAAAGAAAGAGCGTCAGGCTTGTAGTGCATTGTCAGATGCAGATGAGTATGCTATGGAGCACATTGACCAACTAGAGATTTTTTATATTCTATCATCGACCTTGTTGTTTTGATTCACCTTTATCATATAGTGACACATATGATCATATCTAGTTATCAGGGAATTACTTTTGTGCTTGATTATGTGATGTTCACTTCCAAGTTCCAACAAAAGTGGAGCTGAAAGGGAATTAGTTTAGTTCTCTGGCAGTTATTACTTATTAGGATGGTAAGTGATCTTGATGTGCAGCAGATCAATGTATATAAATATATATGTAAATAAATACTTACCAATGAAAAATACTATAAGAAAAAACATTGATAGATCATGAAAGTTTGTTTGGTAAATTTCTGTAGTTGTTATATGCTTCTTCTTGTGATGTTTAAAGATCGTAAACATTTGCATACGCCAAATCTTGTCGGTCATTTTCTGTCTTATTATCCTTAACATATTAGAGATATAAAGGATCCGGAGCATCCTTATTCTTTGGAGGAGCTCAAAGTAATAACAGAAGATGCAATTGAAGTAGACGATGAAAGTAGTTATGTGAGGTAGTCCCACGTTATTCAGCATAATTTTGTCTTTATCCTTATTTCACATCTAATTCAGGAGGACCAAACCGATCATAAATATGACAAAAATTTAGGCCGAGATTCAACAGTCAGTTCAAACGAAGTTAACGGACTAAATACCTGTTTTACAATAAATATATTATTTAGCAATAAAGATAAATTTTGGCTAGGAGTTCCCTATATCCAAACATATCTAAACTTCAAAGTATTAATATCCAACATTTAAAAATATTCAAAATTCAAAATACTAATATCTAACATTCAAACATATTCAAACTCCAAAATACAAATAATGATATCCAACATTCAAATATATAAAAAAGAGTAAATCAGAAAAACAACAAAACATAGAAGTTCATCCATTTTCAATCTCCAATCACATCATGGAATGGTCCCTCCTCTTGCATCTTGATACATTATATTCACATGAAGACAATGAGTTCAGAAACATGAAGATAATGAGTTCAAAAGCATGTAAAAAAATAAAAATAATAATATATAAATGAGTTACCTTCATCTATTTCCACAATCTCTTGTAATGTCTCATTGAGATTAATACGCACATGTTTACTCATAATCTAATTTTGTGCACGTATAAGAGATTCAACAGTTTTCGGAGCTAAGGAACTGCGAAATGGATCCAATATTTGACAACTTGTACTGAAGAGGTTGACTCAGATGTAATTGTGGAGATATGAATCGTCAAGAGATCTCTAGCTATAAGGCTAAGAACCTCATATCTTGAAAAGTTTATTTTCCACCAATTAAGAAGATCCAACTCAATATTCAGGTTTAAACATGACTCCAATAAATATCTATCAATCTCTGACTTAACCTCTAGACTATTTTCCTTACACAACTGTTTTGAAGATGTGGGGTAAAATCATATTCATCATCATTTTCAACTATCTCAGATTGTGATGATTGATCAATAAATGGTACTGATTGACTTAAAGTAACCTTACTTTTGTATTCCTAAAATATTCTATCAAAAGTAGAAGTCACTTTCCTTTTCAGTTCACTGGCAAGGTCAGGATCATATGGCATATTATATGCATGTAACACAAATCTCATTTTAAAGCGGGGATCAAGAATGGTAGCAACAAACAACAAATAATTGACACTTTATGAGCCTCCCCAATACTTGATCCTCATATTACTTACCATTTTTTTAAAAAGAACATTGCTAGATGAAGAATATCTCTTAATCAAGTTTTCAATAAAAAAACCTCATGAACATATCTATGAGATGTAACATTTAAAGTCCCGAAAAGTCTTAATGCTATTTCGTAGAAAAATTTCAAAAACTTGATAATCACTCAAGTAGATATTGTACAAGTACTATCAGCAGCTCCCTCACTACTACTATTAGGATTAAATTGATTAATATTAAGAACTAACAGTTTTTGCTTAGGATCATCAAAACTATTAGGATTCTTCTTACATCTTTTCAAATGATTTCATAGACAAGAAGTACCATTAGCACTAACACATGCAAACGTACGCTTACAATGATTACAAGTAGCTCTCTCACCATTAGGATCACCAGTTTCAACTCTTACAAAATTATTCCAAACACCAGGAGAGACTCGGTTGCATTTTCTCTTACCTTTCGCAAGTTTTGGTGGTAGTGAAAAACCATCATTAATTACTACATCATCAAGGTTTTGACTTGGAGTTCCAGTAGACATCTAATAAAACACAAACAATAATATAAATCAGGATAGTTTATCAACATGACAGGTTAAGATTTTTACATTCAATCACTTAATACTTAGTAGTATTCAACAATAGTTTAAAATGTCATGAACCAATTGACGTTGACCCAGATTCATAACAAGAAACATGTGCAATCTCTACCCCAGGATAGCAGCAAGTTAGGTTTTACCTCATTTAAGATAAAAAGTCATCTGGTATTTACAGAACCATAGCTACTGAAAAATAAAAAAGAGATACAACTCAAAGGTGTTGACTAAATCCCAAAGATAAGAAAGTTTGAGACATTTGAAGATCAAATATATAACAACAACAAGACATCCTCACAAATGGATGGAAAACCCAAAAGAACCATCGATCTTACCTGGACGAAGAAGGAGACGTCTGGCATCGTGAGATGGAGAGGGAAAGGAGGCGTCGTAAGCTGAGGGAGAGGGAAATGGAATGAGCTGAGGGAGAGGGAGAGGCGAGATGGATTGAATACTGAAAGAGAACGAGAGGCGAGATGAGGCGAGAGGGAGAGGCTAGATG
Organism: Datisca glomerata; assembly: GCA_003255025.1. Lineage (NCBI taxonomy): Eukaryota > Viridiplantae > Streptophyta > Magnoliopsida > Cucurbitales > Datiscaceae > Datisca > Datisca glomerata. Next base: position 157,574 of record QANY01013250.1, on the reverse strand, counting down.
GATTGAGCAATCTGAGTTGAGGGAGATGGAAAGGCGGGAGGAAGTGAGAGGGAGAGGCGAGAGGGAGACATCATTCAAACCTAAAACCCTAATAAATATATATATATATATATATATCTGCTTAATTAAACTGTTCACGTCCTATTATGGCTGGTTATTGATAATATTGTTTACTTATTTACTTACATGAATAATTGCTTATATATAATCTTACTCTCCGCCCAAGTGGCTGGTTATTCTTACAATTGATTATTTCTCTGTATTATTTGTTTACCTAATCTGTGAATCTGTTTATCAGAGGCTGACGTATCAGCTTCTATTTGGTTAGCTTCAGGGACCTAGGTAAGACCTCTTAGATACGTAAATCCCGAGGGTAGGGTGGTTGTAGAGGCGAAAGGGAGAAGAGTGAAGCCTAATAGGAGGTTGTAGAAGTCACCACAAGGTTAGTAACAAACAATACAATATGAAATTCTCAATAATAAGAATAATTTAGTTAATTGAGCAATGAGTAGATTATTTAGGAGTAATTCTTCTAGTAGTAATAGGTCAACAATAACCTCAATACCTGACATAATAAATGATGAACACATAGAATTAACAGATGATCAAGTAGATCATAGGGTATGGAATATACCTAAAATCCCCAATAAAAATATTTATAAATCAACATGGTCTGTTGCTTCTTTCAAGCCTCAGCATCATGTAAAAACAATTGAAAAAATATATGCTCTTGGAAAAGAGCATGAAACATGTCAATTACTTTCCTCTGATGCAATAAAGCATCATATTCAAGAAGGATATAATTTCCTTCATTTTGGTTTAGTCCAGATTGGAGTGAAACCACTCACGAGAAGAGGCCTAAATACCTCTGTCTTATTAGCCTTGCGAGATGCAAGATTTACAAATTTTAATGATAGTATATTAGGTTTAATTGAATCTTCACTTTGTAATGGTCCAATTCATTTTGATTGTTTTCCTGATCTATCTGTAAGTTTAGCAGATCCTCATATTTTAAAATCATTAACTTTAAATATTAAAACTAGTGGTTACCAAGTCCTAGAAGGTACCCAGCCTCTAGCCTTAATTTTTAGAATACATTACAAAGTAACCAAAACTAATATGAACTTCCAAGCCATCAATAGGAGTCCAAAGAATCAAACCCTATTAATACAATCTAGTCAAAGTAATGCAAATATTAGAGTTCCTAAAACAATTAGGTGGACTGAAATTAATTTACCAACAGATTGGCTTTTAACTAATGAAAGTCAACCGACCCAAATTCAAAGACCAATTGAAGATGTAGATTACATCCAGCAGTACATGGATGGTACTGTAAAAATTAACTTTCAATCATCTTCTAATCCACAAATTAGGGAATATAGTCAGTCTAGTACCCCTAGAAATTCCTTTTCTGAATCATCCGTTGTTAATAATCAAAGTTTTAGGATTCAACACTTAGAACAAGAATTAAAGAAATTACAAATTAAGAATTTAAAACTTAAAGGCATAGCCACAAATTCTCAAGTTAGTCAGCCAGTCTTTGATAATAAGTCTGAACAATCTGATGAAACTGAAGCACCCACTGGATAAGATTTCCAAGGAAGCCTTAATTCTGTCAATCCTCAACTCTTAGTTCTCAATATAGGAACCTTGAGCCAAGAGTATAATCCAGATTGGGAAGGTCTAGCCCAACACAATAATGACCCAAATAATCTAGACAGACGTAATAGGTTCAGAGATTCATATGATATGGATCAAAGAAAAGTCATACTTGCTGAATGGAAGGCATTCATGCAAGAATTTAAAATTGATATATTTTTTCTAGATTATGTTGAAGATATTTACGAAAGAAATATCAAAGTAATTTCAAAGTATAAATGGGTTAAGGAAGACTCTAGTGTAGTTTCTACTAGTCATCCTCCTCCTGAAAAAATTATGATTAATCATAAAAATTCTTTAATCACTGCTTCTCCTTTCAAAATTGCAAAGGAAGAAGAACCAAACAAAAAGGTAGTTGAACAACTCAACTATACTAACCAGAGTCTAATTACAATAGGAAAACAGTTAGACAAAATTGAAACTAAGGTTGATGTTCTCAATGAACCTAAGCCTAGTGAAACACTGAAAGAAAAACCTTAATAAATCTTTCTGAGAAAACCACTTTAAAGATTATTCCAATTAATAAAAAAATTGATAAAATGATTCAGGATTTAAAAGGCAAAACTACTAATACTGAATCATCTTCCTCTGTTAAGGTTGTTAACCAAGACAATAGTTTATATTCTAAGTCTGAAGCAATTGATGAAATATTTCAAGAATTAAAAGTAATTAATCAAGACGATAATACTGACTCAGATAGTCATAGGTCAGAATCAACTTATGAATCATCTGCAATAGATGAATTTTCAAATATTAACAATATTGAAAAAACATTTAAAAATTTAGAAATTAATAAATTAGAAAGAAAATGGCATAAGAAGCCCATGCCTCCTGATATTCAAATTACTGAATCATCTCTTGTTAATCAATTTTTTGTTTCTGCAGAAAAATTATATGAGTGGAATATTGATGGTCTTTCCGAACAGGAAGTCCTCAATAGATTACAACACATGGCAATGGTAGCTAATAGTTACATTACCTCTCACGGCTTACTTCATGAAGAAGTAATAAATCTTCTAGTCGCAGGATTCACATGAATGCTCCATTCCTGGTGGGAAAAACATCTCACACATGAATCCAAAATTGCCATCCTCTCAGCAGTTAAGATTGATGCTGAAGGAAACCCAATTATTGGAGAAAATCAAGAGACAATACCTGATAGTATAAATACGCTCCTTTATACAATAATTGAACATTTTATTGGTACGCCAAGCAATATTACTTCGCGTATACATGATCAATTAACAAATCTTAGGTGTCCAACATTAAGTGATTTTAATTGGTATAATAATATATTCTTATCTAGAGTTATGTCAAGGGAAGATAGTAACCAACCCTTTTGGAAAGAGAAATTTATAAATGGATTACCCAATCTTTTCGCCCATAAAATAAGGACAGTCCTTAGTAATGACCTAGGAAATATAGACTATGATAGTCTAACCTATGGAACCATAATTACAATAATACAAAAGGAAGGATTAAAAATGTGTGTTGATATGAAAATCAACAAACAAATTAAAAAAGAAAGTAAAACTGCTAAATATGAGTTAGGTAATTTTTGTGAGCAATACGGTTTACCCTCTATTGCCCCTTCTCAAAAGAATAGAAAACATTCTCATTTAAACCCTAGAAGGTCTCATAAGCCCTATAGGAAAAATTACCACAAACATAAGAATAAAAATTCTGATCAAAACTTTTCTAAGAATAAAAACTTTTCTAGGAATAAAAATTATTCAAGAAAAAGGTTTAATAAAAAATTTGATAAGACTAATATTACGTGTTTCAAATGTGGTCAGAAAGGTCACCTTTCAAATACTTGTCAAGTCAAGAATAAAATTAATCAATTAAAAATTTCTGAAGAAGATAAACAGGAATTGTTTAGAATCTTAGAAACAATAGATTATTATGACAGTAATAGTGAAGATTTAGGAGAATATGAAACTCCTGAATCCTCTGAAACTGAATCCTCAAGTTCTGACAGTGATTCTCCTAACATCACTATGGGGTGTAGGGATAGTTGTTGTCAAAAAATCAATGTCCTAAATAAAAATGAAGAACAAGAAACCCTCTTGTTAGATTTAATTTGCAAAATTGAAAATCCTGAATTAAAACAAGAATACCTTGAAAGACTTAAGAAAATAGTTTTAAAGAAAGAAAATACGAAATCTAATAATAGTACTGCAAGTCTTTCACAGACCCTTGAAAAATTCAATAAAATAAAAGGGAAAGAAAAGGAAGTTACCCTACAGGAACTTCAAAAAGAAATTAAAGATATTAAAATTGAAATAAGAGATTTGAAGAATTCAAACAATGAAATAAAAGAAGAATTAAATCTTTTAAAAATAGAAAATCTAATTAACAAACAAGAATTGTGCGAACCTAGTAAATTACTAATCTCGGATAATGAGGGTGAAGAACCTATAAATTATCAAGAAGGTGATGAACATTTCATCCAAATCCTCAATCATATAAAAATCAAAAAATGGCACATAATGGTTAGAATAATCATTCAAGATTTTGATTTTACCACAATGACTCTTATAGATTCAGGAGCAGATTTAAATTGTATGCAGGAAGGTTTAGTTCCAACAAAATACTTTAGGAAGATAAAAGAATCATTGTCCTCTGCTAATGGTACCCGCATGCACATTAATTATGAAATGCCCACAGTTCATATTTGCCAAGATAGTGTATGTTTTAAAACATCATTTGTCTTAGTAAAAAATATGACTGATAAAATTATCCTAGGTCTACCATTTATTGCTCTACTATATCCATTCTCAACAGAGTATGATGAAATAATTACCTATGTCATGAATAAGCCAATAAAATTTAAATTCCTCTCTTTTCCCAGTAATGAAAAATTAAAAACTTTAAAAGAAAAATCTATCTTAAAATCAATAAACCTCATTTCCTGTAAGGAAAAACAATTATGTTTTTTACAAAATGAATTAAAATTTAACAGAATTGAAGAACAGCTTCGTAACCCTACTCTTCAAAACAAAATTAAAACATTTGAACAAAAAATCTGTAAAGAATTATGTTCTGATATTTCCAATGCTTTCTGGCACAGAAAGCAACATACTGTCAATCTTCCCTATATTAAGGGATTTGATGAAAAGAATATCCCAACAAAAGCAAGACCAATTCAAATGAATTCAGAAATGCTTGTGTTTTGTAAAAAAGAAATTACAGAACTTCTCAATAAAAATATTATTAGAAAAAGCAAATCCCCTTGGTCCTGCTCGGCCTTTTATGTCCAGAAGGCCAGTGAAATCGAACGAGGAATTCCTCGTTTTAGTAATCAACTATAAACCCCTTAATAATGTTTTAGAATGGATAAGATATCCAATACTAAACAAAAGGGATTTAATAAATAGACTTGGAGATGCAGTAATATTTTCTAAATTTGATATGAAATCTGAATTTTGGCAAACCCAGATAAACGAAAGTGATAAATACAAGACAACATTTGTAACTCCATTTGGCCATTATGAGTGGAACGTAATGCCTTTTGGCCTTAAAAATGCTTCTAGTGAATTTCAAAATATAATGAATGAAATCTTTAATTAATTTACTGATTTCTCAATTGTTTACATTGATGATGTTCTTATTTTCTCGAAAACAATAGAACAACATTGGAGGCACCTTGAATAATTTGCTAGGATAATAAAACAAAATGGTCTAGTTATCTTTACTAGCAAAATTAAATTATTTCAATCTAAGATTAGATTCTTAGGATTCGAAATTCACCATTCTATAATCAAGCCAATTGACAGGGTAATACAATTTGCTGACAAATTCCCCAATGAAATACTAGATAAAACACAATTACAAAGGTTCCTAGGATCTCTTAATTACATATATGATTTTTATGATAAAATGAGAATTGATTGTAAGCCTCTCTTTGACAGGCTTAAAAAGAATCCTCCTCCTTGGACAACTGTCCACACTGATTTAATCAGGAAAATTAAAACCCATGTTAAAACACTTCCTTGTCTTGGCATTCCCGCTAATAATTCCTTTAAAATTGTCCAAACTGATGCATCTGAAATTGGTTATGGAGGCATCCTATTACAAAAGATTTCCCCAGAAGCACCCGAACAAATTGTTAGGTTTACATCTGGAACATGGTCTCAATCATAAACTAATTACAGTACTATTAAAAAGGAAATTTTATCTGTTGTTTTATGCATACAGAAATTCCAAGATGACTTGTTAAATAAAAAATTCTTGCTAAAAATTGATTGCAAATCTGCTAAGCATGTTCTAGAAAAGGATGTTAAAAATATAGCCTCCAAACAAATTTTTGCTAGATGGCAATCTATACTTAGTATATTTGATTTCAATATTGAATTTATTAAAGGAGTTGTTAATTCAGTCCCTGACTTTTTGACACGTGAATTCCTGCAGGGACAACAAAAGGATGGGGTCTAGGCCCCAAGCTTCCGAAAAAATGACCAGGGGAGAAACCTCCACACATCAATTGGCCCTTAAGGCCCAAATCAAATATGAGTCTTCTACTCCTAGAAATACCCAGCTAACGGTTCTTGGGTCTACCGGACCTAATTACCAAACTGCTTTGATCAATCAATTTGACCCATTTGCAGTTTCTAAACATTTTGACCTACAATTGGTCATCAACCAACCATTCACCAGTTATAGAAAATCTTCTCCTTATTACAGAAAAACCCCCAGTAAAAATCTCTTCTATATTGAACACCCATTCACCAATTCCAAAAATACGATAGAAATAGTGAAGGCCCATTTCCTTCCTGATTCCCATTTTGTCCCTAGACACAAGGACAAAACCCTTAGTTTCTATAAAGATATTCTCCTAGAAACAAAATCAATAAATATCAAACCAATAAACAGTGCAGAAGGAAAAATCCTTTACCATTCATTTTATATCCTCAAAATAATAACTTTGGAGGAATGGAAAATCCATCCCTCAGGGTTAAAACCATTTTTAAATAAAAAATAATATAATTATTTTGACTATATTGATGCATGGCAAACAATTTTCTTGCATCAAAATAGTGAATTTAACCACTCTTGGTTTTTAAATTTTGACAAAAATTTCAAAATTAATTTACCAAAATGGTTTTTAAGATGGTGGTCAATCCATGGCCCTGTCTTTGAGATTTTTCCAATTGATTTACAACAAAATTATAGTTTATTTTTAAAATTATTTAAACCCTCAACGATTGAGGCCTCCTTTCCCCCAATAATTTATTTTGTAAATAAATTCAAAATCCCTTGGATCCTTAAATGGCAATACGCCATTGAAGAAGAAATTCTCACCAGACAATACTATGTTAAATGGTGGGACAAATTCAATACGATCAAAATATCTGCCTCCATACATGAAGAGTTGGCAAAATCTCACCCTCAGACAAAATCTCTCAAGCCTCCAGTGGCCTCCTTAAAAATTAGGGAACCAGATAATCAGGCTCTACAAACTGAACAATCAACAGGCTCCTCCCAAAATTCAAAATCCAACACAAAGCCTTCTTCAAAAGGCAAAAATAAGTCTAAAAAATCAAAAGAAAAGCAGGAGTTAATTCAAAAAATGCTCCTTCTTCTGGAAAATTCTAGTTCCAACTCTGAATCCTCAGTAGGATCAAGTCACCCAATAAAAAATAAAGAGAGTCAACCTCAATCTCAAAAATCAAAGGGAAAATCTCATGTGCGGTCTCTTCCCCGATGGGCCCATGACCCATTCCAAGATTCTCAAGACCCTTTTGAGGATGTGGACCTCAGTGAAGATGAATAGTTTCATTATTGGCAAAATGCCAATAAAATAATTAAACAATCATGATCAAAAGCACAATGCAATGACCCTCATGCCCTTCAAAATCAAAGGACGAGATCAGGATAACAATTATCCACCAACAGTCTCAACCAATCATGACGACCACAAAGGACTTCATCTACTACAAAATTCTTTGTAATTTGTCTCTTTGTAATTATTGTACTTTTTACTATTCTTAGTCAAATGTAAAATGTTTTTTTATTTTTGTAGAATAGAATAGTTCAGGTAAGTGATGAGTTCCCGGTGAACTCCACTTTCCTTAGCTATAAATAGGCAGCTTCTCCCATTTGTGAAGCAGAACTCGTTTTACAACTCTTACTATTTGAGAGCTAAAACCTGTTTTGTGAAACAAAGCTTTCTTCTTCTACTCCTCTTTTGTAAATCTTTTCTTCTTTTTTCTTCAACGTAAATTAGTGAGCGGGAGCACTAGTTTATTGTTGCAAATAAACTCTGTTTGTGTAAGTCTTTAATCTTACACCTCAATACAGTAACTATTTTTTACTATTCATTAATACAGTTTTTACTGGTTATTCTTACAATTGATTATTTCTCTGTATTAAATACTGGTGGGGATAATTACTGTTCATTAACTGTTCCTACTTATATGCTTAATTAAACTGTTCAAATTCCAATAACAGGCATACTTGATTACGTGCAAGATATGCTTTGTAAATATGTTGATAATGATAATGGTAATTATGTGACTAAATTAATTATTTTTCATATGCTAGGTCGCTAGACCATGGTTTAGTAGTTTTAGTAATTATTGGATATGCTTTGTAATTACTATTCATTAACTGTTCCTATATATATATATATAATATACGGTCAGATCGCCGAAATTAACAAAAATTCTGAACCGATCCAAAATTTCGGTACTCTCTGAAAGGAGGACCGAACCGATCATTAACAAGAAAAAATCATCAAGACCGATCAATTTCGGTTTGGATTAAACGGTTTGAACGATTTTTGAACACCCCTAAAACTACCATTACTTAGTATACATTTGGCTATTTGACATTCATTTTATTGTGTACATATAGTTTCGACTGTGGCATGTTTGCATTGAAGTTTATGGAGTTATTGTGTCTGGGTCAGAACTTATCTAGATGTACTTAAAGTAGAATGGTTGAGTTTCGAGAGAAGATGACAATTGATATTTTTTATCATGGGCATGACATTGAAGACTCTAGATTTTAGGATGTTTATTATGTTATTAGAGAGTTGTATTTGGATAGGATGTGAATCAATGTTGATGTATTAAAACTTTCATACTGTAAATCATGGAATACAGATATTGTGAATCTTTTTTAGACTTTGAATATGCTTAGATATTATCATCTCTGTTAGGAATTTGAATCTGTTTAGTTATTGTTATGTCTCTGTTAGGAATTTGAATCAACTTATATATTATTCAATTTTGAGATGATATTATACTGTTAATTCAGGAATGAATTTTGTATTTTAAGATGATTTTATATTGTTAATGCAAATTATTTGAGATGTTATATTTACAGACCCTATATTGCCCTATTTCTATTTACTCTGCTAGACCACGGTCTAGCAGATAATATTCTGCTAGAACATGGTCTAGCAAGTGTTAATTTTAACACTAAATTGCTAAACCATGGTCTAACGACCTGGCATATGAAATTTTAATTCTGTTTGTAGTTGATCTTCTATTGTTAATGTAGGTTGTTTGGGATGTCATAGTCACAGACCAAATTCTGCTAGACCATGATCTAACGACCTGCCATACAGAAAATTATTTCTGTTTTCAGTTGATCTTCTATTGTTAATGTAGGTCGTTTGGGATGTCATAGTTACAGGCCCCATATTACTCTCTTTCTGTTTGCTCTACTAGACCGTAGACTAGCAGACAATATTCTACTAGACTATGGTCTAAAAAGTTTTAATTTTAGCGTAAAACTACTAAACCATGGTCTAGCGACCTGGCATATGAAAAATAATTAATTTAGTCACATAATTACCATTATCATTATCAACATATTTACAAAGCATATCTTGCACATAATCAAGTATGCCCGTTATTGGAAATTGACAAGCATGTTTCAAGACATTGTTCACAAACTCTGCTACATTTGAGGTCATCATATCATAACGTAGACCGCCAAACTTACGACGAGCCCATCGGTCAAAACCAACAGTAGTATGCTTACTGATTCTCATATAGTTATTGACTTACTGATTCTTATATATTATACTTACTGATTCTCAAGTGCAAGTACTAAATTTTCTAAAATATGTGTTTGACAATTCAAACATTTACGCATTTAATATAATTGTGACGTATCAAGCTTGCCAATAACTAGAAGTCTATCAGTCTAGTGTAGCAGTCCAACAATAAAGAAATCGATTAGAATATCGATGTTTGCTACACTCGAGCTTAAATGTGTACGGATAAAGTTTAATTTACAATTAATATTTACTCAATTGTATGAATGTTATAGTCTACCAGTCTAGTCATATCCTATACTAAAGTCTAGCAATCTAGTCTACCAGTCTAGTCATATATTAGACTATAGTATAGTAATCTAGTCTAGCAGTCTAGCAGTCTAGCAGTATACTAGACTATAATATAACATTGTGTATCTAAATCCATTATATCAATCCATATAAATCAGTAATACAAAAGTTTGATTTTTATATATACATATTGAAATTTTTTAACTTAAATGTACAATAATTAAGTGAACATCTAACAAATTTCTTTTAATAAATTTAAGATTTGTGTTAACGAAAGATAGGAGGGAGAGTTTGCGTTAATGTAAAAAACAAAAGAGAGATTGAATAAATAGATGATAAAATGGAAAGAAAAAAATAGAGAGATAAGGGTCGGTGCGAATAAGCTGAAAAAATGGAGAACAGAGAGAAAAGAGAACCTCAGGTTGAAGGGAAAACAAAATAAAAGAGAAACATGAGTGAGTGAGAAGGAGAGCATCCGCAGAACCTCATCGGTCTTTCAAAGTCCAATCGAGCTGTTGGCTTATAGTTCTCAATGTTCGCAACGGAATTCGGTCTCTCTGCCTCATTTTCAACTACTCGCACTTTCTCTTCTCTCAATGATGCTTCAATCACTTCTCCGATCGCGCTGGCTCTGTGCATATCGAGGAACATTCTCTCGATCTCGCGTGAGTTTCCTCTTCTGATCACCTCCTTTTGCTTTCGCGACAAGTTTTTTAGCCTGCATTTCTAGTTAGTTAGCTGAAAAAATTTGTCATCTTAATTATTCTCAAATACGGACTTCAATTTTTGAAAATATGCTCTACGTTTCTTACATTTCTGCCGCATGATTTCTCTCCCACTCACAGTCCTTGAATATCAGGCTTAAGAATATTCCTTGAGGCTGATTCTTTGTTTGCCTTGTTTTCTCTGCATCAGATACTGTTTGCTGCTAAACCGTCATACAATTGAGCTGTTTCCAGTTTGATCATGTCGTAAACATTGCTCTGCCGCAATAATAGGATGTTCTGCTTAATTATCATGCTAAATTCATGGAACCGTAAGCAGCATTGTGGAAGACGAAACGAACTTGCTCACGAAATACAGTTGCATGTTTGAGTATTTTTTTCGAGATGCTTCTCAGTTCTTTGAGCACATTTATATATTTTCTTTTTTCCCCAAGGAACTTTCTTAAGGAAGTCTAGATCTACAAATGTGTTGTCGGAATCTCAGCTAGTAGATAACCTCGTGCTTCATGTTTGATAGTAGCTATCACGTCATGAGCGAGTTATGTAATGAATCTTCCATTACCTTTTTGTGTGTGTATGCTTCGGAGAAATTGTATTTGCTTAACATCTACTAGTTGGAATCTATAGTCCGTCAGTCCCGTCTTAGTCTGTTTTTGAGTTCATATATTCTTGTTTTCAAGATCTTTGGAAGTTCAAGTATCAAAATCGTTCCTTCATATTTTATGAACTCGCGTTCTCTGTGGTGAGGCAAATGAAAAATCTACCCACAGGTGAAAGAATAAATCAAAGTCCCACGAGGCTCATATCAGTGACTGAGCTATACCCCTAGGCAGTACATTATCCAGAGTATGTTACAAATATCATAGCTTAAAACTATGTGCATTTTGAAGATGAAATTATTTACATCATTAGTAATTTATGTCATTTTTTGTTGATTAGTTAGTTTGTTTTTTAGTTAGTAATTGTCGGTACCACATCTTATAAAGAAAGATTCGGATGATTATAGTTCGATTAACTTTGTCAAGTACATGCTTAAGGCTTAAATATGTCCAATCATCTTTTTGTCGGCTTATTGAAACAATTTTATAGATTTGATTCAGGAGCTTGACTCAAGAATTTTTTATACAAGCATGCTGCAATTCATGATGATTTTTAACAAAACTTAATGTAAGTGAGATAATCTTCTATAAATTCTGGTATGAAAATTGGAGACCTTATCTTTCCTTTTTTCTATGTTCAGCTGTTTTCTTATATTTTTTAATCTGTATGTGCAATTTTAGTATTGGTTAGAGATTCAAAATAGAAGGATGAAAGACAATAAGGAGAGACGTTTGACACAAAACCGAATATATTAACAGTATAACTGATAGTGATACTTCCTTGGTACTTTCTTAAGGCTCATTGATGACTGGCAATCCTTCTTACTATTAATATTGTTTTAAAAGTGTTGACTGCCAGTCCTTATAAACTGGGATGTGCTTGGTTTGAGCCACTGGAGCTGGATGATCAGGTAGTGAAGGTGCAAACTAGTCATTTATATCTGAGTTTATTCGTACCATACTAGTGATTTTAGTCTCTTCCTACCTATATCTTTGGTAGCATCAATTTTGAAAGTTATATGTTGTTTAATACTTCATTATGTACATGAAAATATTGAAAACAATTATGTCATTGCATGTGAAGTATGGGCTCGTCTTCTCTAACTCAAGTTTTAAAATCATTTTAGAAAAATATAGGAATGAAATTGACCATTTCATTGATGTACCAAAAAAATAAGCTTGTATTATATTAATTTCCTTTGATTATATTATCATTCTTTTTACTATCTTTCCTTTTACTTCTCAAGATCGAAACATAAAATTAAGCTCAATACTTGTGAATCTTAGATTTGAAATTATAGACAATTACACTTTCCTATAATAAAATTCAAGAAATATCACAATAACGAGATAGAGAATGAAAGAAAAAGCTTCTATGTATTTTATTTTCTTTCCTCCCTATCCAACATAATCAAAATCTATTTCCTTTTTGCTCCCTTTGTTTCCATATTTTGATTTTCTCTATTCTCCTCTAACCTTGAAATTTCTACGTTTGGATATAAATTATGATGAAAGCGTAAAAAAGAATTGTGTTTCCATTGTCTAGCTTAATTGGAGTATGAGGAAAATTAGGATAATATTAACATTTGTTACTTAATCATTTCCTTTGTACATTCTCCATCTCTACTTTTCAGCTCCTTTTTCTTTCATTCTTAATATCTAAGAACCAAACACAGTCTTAGAGTATCTTATAAGCAATGTGGTATTTATCCAAAGTCATATTCTTCAGAAATTTGAGATTTAATTGGAGTTTGTTGATCTAGATTTTGGATATACAGAGAGCTCTACGATTCAAACCCGTCAACTTAGCCTCCATTTTATGGACAAGTTGGACTATCCAAAGGTAACGTAGTATGTATCTTCTTTAATGTATATACTAAACCTAAATTGGACTTTAAATTTTTACATGTCCGTTGTCCCCGATTATAGCTGGTTCACGTCTCATAATATTTGACAAGAATTCCTAATCTGGACACCCGCCCCCAACGAATTTCAAACAATTAGCCATCACCTGCTCAAAAGTCGAGCAATGGATGTAATACCAAATGACATACTATTCTAATATCCCGTCCACATTCAGATGCTGCTTTGTAACTACCTTTATTTAACGGTTTGCTGCGGAATGTTGTTTCTTCAATCTGTTACGCGTTGTTCGTAATGTATAATCTATGTAACGCTCCGATTCTTAAAGGTTAAACATACTTGAAATTTCATAATTCAATAATTCACAATTCAAATAAAACTCTAATTTGAGAAAATCCCCAAATTGAAAATCTTAATTTTGCCCTAATTTTAACGTTAAATAACGAAAGCATAAAATTATTTTAAAAGAATATTAACTCATTAAACTGAAATAAACGATTCATTAAATTGTAATAAAGAAAAACACGAAAATTCATAAGACATGAAAGATTAAATATGAATATTCATAAATTTATAAAATAACTGAAGTCAAACTGAAGTCATAATGTTATAATTAAACTTAGAAATCATAATCATCTTTGTTATGGTAGTCATTCACTCATGTTGCTCACCATCATCTGCAACACAATCATCTATGAGGGGTGCGTATTAAAAATACTCAGTAAGTAAATTCACATACTAATAAGTTTCACATGACCTAAATGTAAACATATAACTCATGCAAATTTATTTCACACGTTCACTGATTACATAAAATACTTGTAACAACACATCGATTTTATGATTAACATATAACTTGAACTTGTACTTATACATGCCAATACTTATACTTGCTTGATCATAACTTGTCTAGACATATCCCTTGATTAACAACCTAACTAGAACTGTTTCACAACTTGAACTTGTAACATGAACGTGAACATGACAGATTGGAATTCCAGAAACTTGATGTCACTTAAGGTTATCTAAACCTTAAGGACCCTAACATGAATATGATGACACCCAACCGTATAACTTGATAACATGACGTGAACAATCTGGTTACTTGATAACCAAGGGACATGACTAAGTCTACTTCTTGTTTACTTATAACTTTTTACTTGAATTAATATTCATATTTCACATTATCACATATACATGAGTAAACATATAACTTGTTCATGAACATAAACGATATAACTAATACATGTATAACTCAAAATATAATCATACATAACATGATAAATAATTTCATCATAATATAGAAAACAAATAAAACACTTGATTATAAGATTGAACATAAAGAAATAATAAAATAATTTCACATTATATATTCTACACTTATAACATATGAACCGAATTATTATGTAAATCCACTTACCTGGATTCGCTACGAATTAAATTTAGTAACTAATGACATGAAATCTAAGGATCCTAGATCACAACAATTTCATATAATATCTACAATTATTTAATTAACTAAGCGACGTTGGGAACAGGTGGAAATCACATCGGGTGTAAATTATCAAGCGGTTTAAAACAGTTCAACAAGGTTCGGGTGGTCTGAACTGGTTCAATTATGTTATTTTGGGTCAGTTCGGTCTGGTCGGGCTGAACTGGTCTGGTTTGACCGAGCCGGTTCGGTCTGATCTGACTGAACCGGTTCGACCCAATCTGAATGAACTGGTCTGGTTTAGGTGAACTGGTTCAAGAGAAGTGGGGAAAACAGAAAAGCGAGACGAAGAATAGAGAGAGACTCAACAGAGGGGGGAGCGAGACGAAGAAGAGGGAGAGAGACAGAATAGAGAGGGGGAGGGAGACGAAGAAGTGGGAGAGAGAGACGCAACAGAGGTGGGAGACGAAGGAGAGAGAGAGACATAACAGAGACGGGGGGTGGAGACGAAGGAGAGAGAGACATAACAGAGAGGGGGAGGGAGACGAAGAAGAGGGAGAGAGAGAGAGATGCAACAGAGAGGGAGGGGAAGACGAAGGAGAAAGAGACAGAACAGAGAGGGGGAGGGAGACGAAGGGGAGAGAGAGAGAGAGGAGAGAGACTGAATAAAGAGAAAAGAAAGGAGAACATGAAAATTACCAAATTGAAGCTTGCAGGCGGCGATGCAATGACGATGCCAAAAACAAATACAATAGGATGTAAATTGCTGGAATTTGAAGACTAAAAGTTCAGATTTGGATAAATATATATAAACATAGAAATGAGATATTTGAATTGAGAAATAGAGAAACTTGAGAAATAATAAAGAAAGAGGAAGAAAGAAGATGGCTTACCAGAGAATCAACAATAGAGAGATACAAAGAGGAAGAAGGAGAGTGGAGGCTTGCTGTCAATCGTTTGAGAGATGGAGGTGAAGAACAACGATTATAAGCGGGGGGTGAAACTGCAAGAGAAAGACGGAGAGATGGAGAAGAAGATGGGTTTTAGAGTATATATGATATTAGTTGGTGGGTTACTTAGATTGTGTTAGGGCGTGAGTGAGGGGGTTAGAATTACAAATCTACCCTTTATAATGCTTGGGGTATTACAATCTAACTCTTTGGAGGATGTTTTACATTTTCATCGGCTGAAGGCGATGCTGGTTCAATCTGTATTGGTTCTATTTCTGTTGGTGTACTGTCATTGGTTGCTTTAGATACAATTGTAGCTGTCTGAGTGATTGTAGATATAGATGTAGTAGCTAACTTAGCTACTTGCGTAGCTATGTCCTTTTCGTGTTGGCTTGAAGATGTGCTTGGAGTTGGTGATGGAGGTTCTTCATTTTCCACTTGTTCTGTTTTGGATTCTGTAGTTTGGAGCCGCAGAGGGTTGACTAGCACATGGCTCCTGTGGCTGTTAACTTCAGATGGTTAAAATTTAGAGACTGGAGATGAACAATCCATGGCCGCATTCAGATAGTAGTGGCATGCGCATTCAAGTTCACAGTTCCTGTACTCGAAAACTAAAATAATATACTTAAATATAGACTAAAATTAATGATTAAAGTATTGTGCATTTATATAGTTCATAACAATATATTAGATATCATTTAAACAATTTATGGTTGCTTTAAACTTATTTGATTCAATTTTGATATGTCTTCTTCCGTCTTGTTTTCATTTCATGTTTATTAAATGAATTTAAGTTATGTAATTTATTATGTTAGAAGAAAGGCCCAGTATAGTCTAACGCACAATGATATTAAAAGAAATTAATAGCAAAAATTATATAGAATGTTACTGAAATAATTATTCAAGAAAATATATAACTAATTTAAGATATCTAATTTATTAGGTAGAGGATAATTTAAGAATTCTAAAATTAGAATGGATAATATTATCTAAAAAGTTAGAAGTATCGTTAATTATTTAATTTAAAATTATTAAAAATTTGTCTACAAACGTCTCCCCTTAATAATTGAGTGTATATGCCTATAGAGGCACCATGAGTATATATATATCTATATATATATAGAGATGCTGTGGTATGAGGTTGATATGATACCGGTGCAGCATGTCACTCAATAAATTTAAAGTACTCACAATACTTTTATGATAACATAGATATTTTTAATATATTATTGGTACATCATTGTTCAATCCAATTGAATTATTTTCACATGCCCGGGTGTCATACCTTCCCGGTATGCAGACTTTCCCGAGACAACAAACGAGCTGCTAGATGGGTCCAAATTGTCTTTCAGAATTGATTTAGGAGTATTGACAAATTTTTATTAGTTGTGAAAATAGTCAAATTGTAATTCTTTTATTTATAATTAATAAAGTCTTTTCATTTATTTATATACTTGAAAATTTTATTAATTAAGTAATGAGTATTTCATATAGAAAAATTTATCAAACAAAAAAATATATCAATCATTTATAGATTTATATAATAAATAATTTTAATGAGTGATAAAACACTTACTTACGAGTGATTTACACATCAATTGATCAATTTAAATTTATTTTATAATTTGATCAGTCTAGAATTACTCTTAATATCTTTCTTTCTTATATGATATTTTCAATCTTTTTAATGCGGTTACCATCATGAAAGTTTTAAATTTTAAATTTGTCTTTTTTGATAATTGTGTTTTTGAATATTTTTGTACTTGATTACTTAAAATGGAGTTTATATGTAGTTTATACACATCAATCAGACCCACATTTTCCCAAAATTCAACGGTCATTAGTATGGTGGTTACAATATAAACTTTAATATGCCTATTTCATCACTACTCAAAATTTGCTTTTTCAACATATGCATTGAATAATTTGGACAATAACTTGATTAAAAGAACAAAATTCTGATGTCTTGTAGATAAACGATTTTTTTTAATCAAATAGGAAGTTTCTACTATAACATTTTGAGGTATTATTGTAGTAATAAGTTTTTATTGAAGTTTTTCATTATTTTATAATTGAGTTATTTCCTTTTACAATCATTTAGACTTTAATCTTTCTATCTAATAAATGTGCTATCATGAAAATGTATTGACAACTTAGTTAAATTCACTAGTAAAATTACTAGAGCTATGAATTACGTATTCATGACCATGTTATAACAACAGGTGGTTTATACTTTTACAAATACAGATCATTTAAATAACTAAAACTAACTGAGTAGGGAGAGGTTTTGGTGTTGATTGGGCGGCAACGTATTGCAGAATCTCATATATCCTCGTTTGACCGTAGCTTGCAGCTCTTTGCTAGTACAAATGTGCTAAATCACCAGCTCTGCTCCTTAACTCCAACAAGTTACGGTCGATTTCAGACTCATGCTTTGAAACATACGGTCTTAAAAATGAATCATATACGTAAGTTGTTCCCTGATCAAATAGATAGACAGCTCTATGAGGAAATAGGCACAGATAGATATTGATTTGGCAATCTGGATTCAATAATTTTGGGATGCCACAGATAAATGAAGAATGCCAACTTAGCTTCACTATAAATTGAAACCCTTCACGAAAAGTTAAAGGTACTGTTAAACGTTCTTCCGTAAAAGGATTTTTTTTAGCACAACTTGTTTCTATATTGGAATGATATAATCCAACCATGAGATAATAGTGTTGAAATGTAATTTTCCTTGATTTCATTGAGTTGTAGTATGTACAATATATATCTGAGTCTAAGCATAATTTTAGGAGAGATTTACAACGTAATAAATTGGTGACTACAAAATCAAAACTGATCTTAAACTCTAGCGAAATTCAAATTCAAAATAATGTTGATGTTATGCTTTGAATGGTGAGCTGATTTTGTGGAATTGATTTAACACCCTACCTCAAACTTGGCGGTCATGCCCGGACAAGTTTGTCAACAAGAGAGACATGGCGATGCTTGTGCAGAGGCTTAGTAAGGAGATCGACCGGCTGATCAACATAAGGAATGAAGCAAACCCGATGGCTACCAAGAGCCACTTTCTCACGCAAGAAATGATAGTCTAGTTCTATATGCTTAGTGCGAGCATGAAATACTGGATTTGAGGCCATGTATGTAGCGCTAAGGTTGTCACAATGCAATAGAATTGGAAATTGAATATGTGCACCAAGTTCATAAAGAAGGAAAGCTAACTATGTAGTTTCAGCACTTGCATTAGAGAGTGATCGATACTCAACTTTAGCATTAGAACGAATGATGGTGGGATGCTTTTTGGAGCACAAAGAAACCAAATTTGTGCCAAGATAGACAAGATAGCCAGAAGTTGAACGCCTTGTGTCCGGGTAACCGGCCCAATCAGCATCAGCATAAGCAACAATATGAGGATGGCGTTGGGGACCAAAAGCAAAGCCATAGTCAAGTGTTCCTTTGATGTATCGTAAGATGCGTTTGGCAGCAACAAGGTGTGGCTGATGTGGTTGACTCATGAATTGGGAGATGGATTTGACAGCGAAAGCAATGTCAATGCGGGTAATGGTGAGATACGGCAGAGAACCAATAATTTCCCGGAAGGCTGTGGGGTTTAGAAGAATATCACCTTCAGATGCAGAGATGCTAAGTTTTGCGGACATGGGAGTGCCAACAAGTTTACAGAGGAGCATGTCATGCTTTTATAGCAAATCATGGGCATACCGAAGCTGGCTTATGTGAATGCCACCATTGAATGAGGTGACCTGTAGATTGAGAAAATAATGAAGAATACCAAGATCCTTGATATCAAAACCATGACCCAACGCGTCAATAAAATCTTAGAGCAGCTTATCATTACTATCAGTGACCACAATGTCATAAGGTGGATTTGGAGGTGGTAGGTGATGAGTGACAAAGAACTCACTGCATGTGGATTTGGAGGCAGACTGACTTGTGTGGGATGAGTGTGTTCATCTGATGTATGTTGATTCGAATTAGTGGGTTGTTGACCTAGGCTAGGAGATGATGAGTTCATCTGTGCTGGAACTGAAATGGGGCTACAAATGTGAACGAATTCATCTGGGCATGCTGCCAGAGATAGTGTATACCTGTGAATTTTATAATGGAAAATTCATTTTGTCAAATAAAACATTCCTAGACACATAGACACGACCTCTGGTGGGATCTAGACAACGATGACCTTTATGATTGGGACTGTAGCTTAAGAAGACACTTTCTATACTAGGACTAGACAATTTATCGGAAATATATGACCTAAGATGAAGAAAACACGAACAACCAAACGCACGAAGAGATGAATAGGATGGTGAGGTACCAAAGAGACGACGATGGGGAGTGTCCCAATCAAGAGTGGATGTAGGGAGAAGATTGATGAGATGGACTGAAGTCAATGAGGCTTCAACCCAAAGATTTTTTCGGAACTCCAAATGTGAGAAGAAGACTGCGAGTCATGGTGGCAATATGACGATGTTTTCATTCGGCGAGGCCATTTTGTTGAGGTGTATGCGGGCACGAGAATCTCTGTAGAATACCCAAAGCCTTACAATATTGAGAAAATGCATTATTGATGTATTCAATCCCATTGTCACTCTGAAGATATTTAACAGTAGTGTTAAAAATATTTTTAATCATAGTAATCAATGTTTTAAAATGAGTGAGAACTTCATTTTTATGTCGCATGAGATAAATCCAAGAATAACTGGAGAATTCATCTTTGAGGATCACATAATACTTGAATCCTGTAACAAAATTAGTGGCAAACATCACTACGGATAATAAAAAAGGAATACTCGTAATCTCTTTATTTGAATTAAAAGGTAATTGATGAGATTTACTAAGTGCACACTCGCGACAAAAAGAATTAAATGATTATTGAACCAATGGCGGAACTTAAACGAGAGAGGACATTGGAGGATGGATGAGCCAAATGATTGTGCTACACAGAAGAGTGAATGGTTACGAGAGCTTGAGGAGGACTGGAGATGGTTGATAAATTGAGAGGATAGAGACCGTTCTTACATTGACCCTAAAACAATAAACGACCAGTTTGTAAGCAATAAATCTGATAAAAATTTAGAGCAAATAAGAAGAAGACGAGATTATCTTTAATGAAACGAGCTACAGAAAAGAGATTTTCGTGGATGAAAGGAGTATGAAAGACATTATTTAAGGAAAAAATTATTGGAGGCTAGTGATAGGGGAATGTTACCAGTAAGAGAAACGGGCATTGAATCCCCATTTCCCATAAATGCATTGTGAGGGCCGTCATAAATCTGTGAATTTTGAACGACCATTGGCAGTCATGTGATGGGTGACTCCAGTATCCGGGTACCAATTTGGGTCATTAGCAAAATGAGCTCTGCAAATGGTGCAGCAATAGATGGGCCAGAGAATCTGTGAGGGCATTGGTTCAACCCATGTTGATTTGAGTGACAATTTGGACACCAATGATGAGCTGGGCCCAAAATGCTATTAGACCCATTGCGTGAGGCCCATGCGGGAGAGGAAAAAGGGTCGGGCATATTATAATTCATATAAGGAGAGGTTCCTCCTGGGTGATGACGAACGGTGGCTGGGGAAAAGCAACGACGGGCTGCTGCTTGGAATTGCACCGATTAAAATTCTGACCAGAGAAGTGATTGCGACCAGATTTGAATGATCGCCTAGAGGAGGGCTGATTGTCACGGCTAGAAGATTAACTTTGATTAAATAGAGCAGTAGCAGGTGCAGGATCAGTAGGCCGATTTTGTGCTTCAAACGCCAAGATTCGTGCCAGAAGTTCCAAAAAATCTGGGAGCTTTTGGGTTGTGAGGGCAGTGCACAACATGAGATATTCTGGGCCAAGGCCATGAACTGTAGAAACTACAAGATCTTAGTCAGTAACGGGTTGATTAATGGCAGCTAAAGAATCAGCAATAGACTTAGCTTCTTGAAGATATTCATCAACAGATTTAGATCGTTTTTGAAGATGAAAGAGCTGAAGTTTCAAGCTAGTTGCTATAGCGACTGATTTTTGAGAGAAATGGTTTGTGAGACAATCCCAAATTTCCTTAGATGTATCGAAGCCAATGGATGAGTCGGACAATGTTCTTGGTCGGTGAAGAGGTAAGCATGATAAATTAGTGATTACAAAATCAAAATTGATTCTAAACTCTAGTGAAATTTAATTTTAAAATAGTGTTGATGCTGTGGTTTGAATAGTGAGCTGGTTTTGTGATATTGATTTGGCAAATAGCATCACCAATTCTCTCACAAAACGTCGAAAGAGCCACCAAAATCCTGCAATTCAAAAAGGAAAAAAATCACTTTTGACATAGAATTTTTCACGAGACCATGCTGGCATCTATAGTGTAATACCAATACTAGCACCAAAACAGCAGTTGCTCGATCTCTGGCTTGTTCATTTGGACTGTTTTGTAGCACTCATAAGCCGGATAAGCATAGCCAAAAACAATCCTGCCAATGCATAAATAGATTATTAGGTTGACTTGGTTCAGCAATTTGTACTCTCAAAAGTTCAATTCATAAAATAAAGAAAATAGTTATGGCGCAAGCAGACACACACGAGTCCTCTGGTGAGAAAGGATCCAATCATCTTGTGCTACCTAACATAAAGAACAAGAGTAATTAATGAGGTCAAATTGTGATATAGATGCGAAAGTGTGAGGAAGCATTGTAACGTGAAGCAATGTCGTGAAAAGAAAGAGAAAACTAGAGCGAAAACTAATGTTAAAAGAGTAAAAAGACAGAGCTGGCCGGTAGCACAATCAAAACAGAATAATATCCTTACACACAGTAAAGCAGTGAACTCAATCATCCATACTTGGTGCACTGGAACTAAGGTGGATAAGAAGATGGAGTCTCGTTATCTGTGCCAGAAAAACAAATACACAGCCAAAATATGTACGATCAGTGGAGCAGAGGAAATTCACCTATTCTCGGTTCGAAACACAGTGAAATCGAAAGATCAAGAGCTTTCTAATTCCTCTCTCTCTGTTTTAATCCATTTTCTCAGCGACCGACAGATCTCGCTAAGGACGTCAATGAGAGAAATAAAGTGAATTTGTGATCAGTCACTGTTTCGTAAACAACAGAATTTTTGCTATTTTTAGTTTAAATGAAACTCGACTAATAGCATTTCTCCCACTAATGTAGATTTTCCTCAATTCTCAGAAAGTTTCGCAACATTCAAACAGAAGCCATTTCGATTTCTAGTGAAAAACATTACAGAAAAATGACAGTAAGACAAAGATGACATACATGCCTGAAAGTCAAATCATCATCCAAGCTTGAATTCGGAACGAAGAAATTCAAGCATAATCATATTGCGAATAAAACCTGTAACGAAATCTAGAAAAATTAACAGAAGTTCATGTTTATAGAAACAAAAATCTCAAAATAACTAGGATACAAACGAGATGTTCAATTCAAGTAGGAATCAAGTCATTTGAAACGAAAATGAGATTTGAGAGAGAGAGAGAGAGAGAGAGAGAGAGAGAGAGAGAGAGAGAGAGAGAGAGAGAGGAATTACGTACCGAAAATCAAATTGTAACAAGCGCATAGGCTAAGTTGAGGAAACCGAAAGAGAACCACCGGTGAGTTTGAGAAGATATTCCGTGCAGATTGATCGGCGCCGTCAAGATGCACGGTGCGCGATTAGACGTCGACGAAGGAAAAGAAAGTCATGTGCCATTTGAAATTCCTTTTTCATTTTATGTTGGTTTGATTTTAGCGGGGAGGGAGGGTTCGGAACCTCTAAACGCTTCTGGACGTGATTTTGGATCCATAAGCCATATTATATAGTGGAAGCGGATGGATCTTATCCGTCTAAATAAAAATCAACGGATCTCAATGTTTCTAAAATGACGTGTCTTAACAAGTTCACCATATATCAATCTAGCTTACCACTGCTCTTCCAGCGTTCAAAACTCCCCTCTTACACACGAGTCACGACTTATTAACCGATTTACCCGCGAGATCTCTACCACGTATACCAAGTGCTAAATTTACCAAACAGTCCTCTTCTTGGAGACCAATATCACTAGGTGAGTAAAAGTAAAACGGTAAAAAAGTAATAATTAGTGGAAATGGACATTTTCTCATTGCTTAGCAACCACATTGTGTTGCAGTTAAGCTAGATCTCACCATCCTCTAGATCTAAATCAATGAAATCTACCTCAACTATTAAGTCATTTTTTAAAAAATTATATTATTTTTTTTACTTTTCCAGACCTAATCTGAGCAGTCCGACAATTACGTCTCTGCCTTGCTAAAAAATGGCAGAAAATCCCAATCTTAATTTTTTGGGCCTTACCTGGGAAACACAATTATAAATTATTTTGCTAGACATCTTGTTTATAAGTAAAAAGATTAAGTTGTTATTTTTATTTGAACATTTTTATGTTAAACTTGGTGTTTGCAATACCATAATTAAGCTATAATATTTTGCTAAAATCTAGCAAATTGTTAATCTTAATATCAAATTGGCATTAGCAAGTTAGCTTTTTCCCTTGCAAAAATTGTTATCTTTCGTTAGAACACTCCAAGATACGAAAATCAATTTTTTTTCTAAATGATACTTTTAGGATCTATCCCAACTTTTCCTCAAATATTTGATAATGTGGGAAATTCTAACGGATGAATTGCAATTGTTGAGTAAAGCATTTAGCAAAGTATCTAATATCTCACTATTGAATGATTAAAAACTTAGTAGACATAGCCTCTTGTTGGGATTCTCTAATAAGAGGGGATCCAGATCCCATCGACACGTAATATGTGCTAATTATCATAACACATAATAAGTCTGTAAGAAGACTTTTAGTTTTCCAAACCCACTAATCATCTGGACTATCTGTTTTTAAGACGGATGGTCTAAATCTCTCATTTTCTCATTTTACCTTTTTCTGACACTTTTTTTTCCTTTTTTTTCCTTTTTCTCTTTTCTTTTCTTTTTTCCTTTTTCTCTTTTCTTTTCTTTTTTCCCTTCCGTTCTCAAATCCCAGCCGTCTGTTTTCAGAACGGACGGCTTCGATACAACATAATCATTTCCTTTCACTACAACAATTAGGTGCTATAATGGCACACAACTACCGCGCTTTTACTTCAAAACGCAATGGAAAACTAAAACCTCGAAGCCGCACGTTTCTCTTTACCAAATGAAAAATTCTCACCCCGTCTCCCTCTTTCACAGTAGCTCTCATCTCTATCTCACAACTCTCTATTCTCTCTCGATCTCGAAGGTCACCAATGAGCTCTCTCTTAGCTCGCTCTCGAGAACCTCTCTTTCTCAACTCTCTCTATCTCTTAGCTCTCTCTCGTGAAGCTCTCTCGTAGCTCTCTTTCAGCTTCATCGTAGGCTTCTCTCACGGCAGCAAACTCTCCCTCACAACTCTCACTCTCTCAGCTTTGTCTCCCAGCTCTCTGCTACTTCGATTTCGCAGCTCAGAACCAGAGGTAAGAGTTTCATTATCAAATTATTGTCGATTTTTGTGATTTTTGTCTAATTTTTGTGATTTTTTAGTTTTATCTTCATTGATTAGGGTCTATATTTTTTAATCTGGTCATGCAATGGTTTCATATTCTTAAATTTTAGCTCCGGTATTGGGTTTCGTATTCTACTACCCTGTATTTCATTATGCTCAGAACCGGAGCTAAGGTTCTCCCTTTCATAAAAAGAAAGAAAAGCTAAGTTATAAATGTTATATTTTCCTTCTTCATTTCTCTATTTTTTATATGAATGGTGGTGTATGGTTATTTGGTTTATGAATGAGGTTCAAAGAATAGGATAAATGTTCCGAGATTCATTTCTCCATTTTTATATGAATTTGGGGGGGGGGGGGTATGTTTATATATGTTTGGTCATTTTTTGTAGGTCTTAGGAGTTACTTAGGATACAAAATTGGAATCATTGATATAAACATGGTGATATTGAAGAACAGACTAACATACTAATTGCTTTATACTATGATTTATTTTTCTATTTAGACTCCTTTTGCTGGGACAGGAAGAAAGTCTAGCTAAAGATTGTGAAAGATAAGATCAAGCTACTAGCATTTTTTTCAAGTGAAGCACATTCTCTTTTGAAGCTCTGTTTATTTTATTCTTTGTTGTTTGTTATACTTGATGTTTTGCTTTTCCTTTGTTAGAAAGTTCAACATGAATTGTTGGTTGTCGATGCTACACAATTGCTTGAGAAAGAGCATTCAAGATGCCAGGCATTGGTTAGAGATGACAAGGTCTGATATGTTGGTTGTTCACTTGTTCTTTTTCTATTTTGTACAATTACCTACATCTCTACTTTTAGATCCCTAGTGCTTGTGTCGCTCATCACAAGTAAGGACTTGAATGCGTTTCCTTTTACAGTAACAAGGGCTTGAATGTATTGCTAGCTTGTTAGGTGAAAATTTATATAACAAGACGATCATGTTAGGCCATGGATAATTAATAATATTTCATTGTTTACAAGTATCATTTATATTGGCATGATGATGCCATTTTTTGGGTGAAAGTTTTGATTATATAGTGCCAATGCATCATGGCAGTCTTCTTTAAATCAGGGATATACATTGGACTTTAATGTTCATTGTATAGTTCCTCTCTTATAACTTGTTGCTGGTTGATTTTGAATGATTAGCAGAAGTATCTCAATATTTGACTTTACCCCTTTTCATCAAAGGTTTAATGGAGCATTGTAGTTTGACGGATCCATAGGTTTCAACAAATATTGATAGTGGTTCAGGTATACCAATAGCATTAGACACTTGTAATTCTTGGTGGGGCTATGTTATAGACACATTTGTAATTATTGGACTGATTTTTGTTTATTGAAATGTTGAACATGTCTAGGATTATTTACCTTTTCTGCTACTATTTCGGGTGTTTAAACACTGGAATTTTTTAATATCTTATCCTTGGCGTTCTTTTAATTTTATATTGAGAAATGATTTATACATGAGATAATTTTGTTGTTATCAAGCATATTTGCCATTTTTAATTGTAAATAGTGAAATGGCTTTTCCAAATGAGCTAGCTTAGAATTATTTTAACCAGTCTTAAGGATTGTGTTCTTAGATTTTTGTAATTATTCTTTTTGGTTCTGCCCATTGTTTGTAAATGTCTCACATGGGGCAAAATAATTGAATTGAGGGAGTAAAAGTCGCATTGAATTTTTGGAGTGGGGAGCAAAAGTTCATAGATGAGTGTTGAGTGTTGATTTGTTCATGTACGTTAGGTTTATTAATCAATAATTTTTGTGTGTTATCAATCATTAATAATTATTTACTCAATTTATTTCTCTTTAGTCATATTATATTGAATAGTATATTTTCACACTATTTTCTAGATTCAGTTTATATAAATGATTTCATTTATTTTCTGGATTGTTTAAAAATCTCTAGTTACAATTAGACCTCAAAACAAAGTCAACAGAAGCAAGCAAGTCACATGTTGCCTCGATATCGATTTCTGAAGCTTCATAATTAGATTTTGAGTCTTACTAGATTTTAATCATTCTCGTAGGATATTACTTTTGCTTGTTCTATGTAAAAAAAATATGTATTTGTCATATGAAACTATGATTTTTGGCGGACAATAGTTTATAACAATTTTGAGTAATAAAATAAAAAGTTATGTGATGTTATTATTTTTTTGATTAAATATTATTTTTTAAGTTTGTACAATGACAAGAATAAGTAATATAAAAAATTATAATAACAAGATGTTGCACATCATATAACATAAAAATGCTATGAAAACTCTTATACAGTGTTTAAAAAATGCTATAGTAAGTTTTTACGATTGGTTTATAAATGCTACCATTTGTTTACCATATCATTGAAAAATGCTATGGTAAGTCTGTCATAGCATTGGAAAAATGCTATGGTAAGTCTGCCAAGCGTAAAAAAAAATGCTACGGTAGATCTTTAACGACATTGAAAAAATGTTATGATAGGTCTACCATAGCGTTTAAAAAATGTTATAAAAAGTGTTTTGATAGCGGCGAAAAAAATGCTATGGTAGGGTCGGACTTTTAATAATGTTGGCAAACATAGCGTTTAAAAAAATGATGCGATAACATTTTTTGGCCTATATCATATCACTACAGTGTGTTATTAGAACAAGAGAGTATCTGCTCCCGTGTTGGCTGATTATTTGTACAATATATGATGAGTAAATGTTTTATGCTTTGCCAACAAGTGGTTAAGAAGGAACTTTAGGATGCAGGGGTAAAGTATTTATACTTCTACTATAGTACATTGCGTGAATAAGATATAGTTGTGTGTGTAGGTGACTCTTGCCGGGTCATTTTGGTATTTCAACTTGCAAATGCTAATAGTTTTTTTTTTCATATTTGGACCATTTTTGCATGATTAAACTTTGTTGGGTCATTTTCTTTCACGTGTAGATACTCATATAATTCTCTTAGCCCATTTCCTCATTGAACAGACTAAATCATATTCTACATGTGGCAAGATCAAGATCGAAGATTCAGTGCAGAGGAAAGAAGGAATGATAACCATAAGATCAATTAAACAGTTAAGATAGAGATTTAATTTGGAAATATTTTTTTAGAAGCTTATCAATTCTCCTTTATCAGCTATGAGGTAGGAGAATTTGTTGTAATCTTTATTGAGAAATTTGGGTATAAATATGGGTGTGCATCACCTCAGAAAAATTAATCGAATCCAAGCTCTTAAACTATTGAGTTCTTATTCTTTTTACTCTTACAAATTTTGTTTTAGTAATTGATTCTTCCCTCCCCAGAAAAATCATTTACATTTTGATGTTTTCATTGAGATGAAAAGAAAGTCTCAAGAAAAGCCCTTCCAAAACCAAAACATGCCTAGAACTAGATCAAATGCCGCCCTCAACGGGGGAAACGGAACTAGGAACGAGGGATGATCATGTTGATCAACCCACTCCACTGGTTGAGATTCTCTAAACGATTCTCACTGGAATGCAGGAGATGGAGCAGCGGAATAATGAAACACGGCTCAGTGCGTGGCAAATGGTGCAGGACCAAATCAACGGCTTGCAATAGGAATTGGCGCAAACATGCACAGAAGTTAGCCACTGAACCGAAAATGAGGAACGAGAAAACCATCCATGAGAAGGTAAAAAAGATGCCAGACAAGAAGATAATGAGAATAGTATAAATGTGTAGTACAAAGATGGGGAAATCCAGTCCAACTTTATATGAATAAGACAATGGGAGAAACCCCTCCACCAAAAACCATAACAGAAGAAGCATTGGAGGAGATGCTGGAGAGAAAGATGATGGAGATAAAAAACTTAAGAAGTACGGGAAAATCTAACCTCGAATCACTCACCCAAACTCTGTTGTGTCTGGAGATCCTAGCAGCTCCAATACCGAAGAAGTTTGTAGCGCCTAAGTTCAAATGTTACGAAGGGAAATATGATTCGGTGGATCATCTATGATGATTTAAACAAGTGATGGCGTTACATCAACATGAAGATGAATTGGTGTGCTGAATGTTTCCCACCATTCTTGACGGGACCACCTTAAAATTGTATCATTCTCTCCTCGCATATTCAATTACTAAATTTATTGTTATGTCTTTTATCTTTTTTGAGTAGTATTCTACCTACCGTGTGATAAAGGAGGATACACAGTACCTCTTGACTATCTCTGCCCTACAGAAGTATACTCATAGATTTAAAGACGAGATGACTAAGGAGGAACAGTGTGATGACCGAGTAGTCAGATTGGATTTCAGACGAGGGTTGGATCCAAACTCACCCCGCTTTGAAGATTTATCAAAGATGAAACCATTGATTATGGTCGATATATTCCAAAGGGTGCAAACCTACATCAGTTGGAAGAAGAAAAGAGGAGCTCGTTGAAACTAGCGTAACAAAGGACTGCAGAACCACATAAAGGAGAACGGGGTTCCAAATCTGACAGGAAGAGGACAAATAAAATGGGAAGAGATAATGAGCGAGGCGAGAGCAAACAAAACCATACTAAAAGATGAATGAGACATGCTGATGCAGTCCATCCCATAGATAAAGTCTATACACCTCTCATGATGTCGGTGAATCAGATTCTGGAGATAATCAAGGATAAACCTTGGTTGAAGAGGCCAGCCCCAATCACTAAAGAACTCCACTATAAAGACAAATACAAGTATTTCTCTTATCATAGGAGCAACGATGTTACACAAGAGACTACTATCAACTCAAGGATTACAATGAAGGTCTAATTAAGGATCGGTATCTTCAACATTTTATGAAGAAAGAAGAGCAGAAACGGGAAACTGAGAAAGAAACCCATGTTAAAGGAAAACACTATAACGGGAAATAGATTGTCAATACAATTATTGCATTAACCGAGCAAGAAGGAACTACCAAGAAAGAAAGGAAAGCATATTGTAAGAAGCCCAGGTTGGAGGAGCACTGGGAAAGGAAGCTCTTCGAGTGACAACAGGAACATTTCATTGATATTAGATGACTTGGATCAGGAGCACGACGAATGTCATAATAACGCTGGCAACTGTTTGTTGAGGAGAGTATTAATTGATGATGAGAGCGCTGTTAACATTTTACACCACTCCACCCTTGAGAAGCTGTCCATTGGGTGATCAACGGATGTAAGGTCCATCGCAGCCATTGGTAGGCTTAAGTGGATATAAGTTATTTTAAAAGAATTATTATTCTTCCCGTGAGTGCGGAACCCTTCAATCATCTAACAAAATATGTAGTGTTGGACACTTCATCCCCGTACAACGCAATCTGGGAAGGACATGGCTGCACAAAATGAAAGTTGTACCATCTACCTTTTATCAAGTGTTAAAATATCCATCTCCAGAAGGAATCAAGGCCATAAAGGGAGATCAAACTGCTCCCCATATTTGCGCTATAACCGCACTAGAATCTGCTAGGAAAAGAGCAACTGAAAAGAAAATGGGAGAACAGGCCGTGACCATAGAGCAATAGTAATCACATGAAGACGAGCAGATGGGCCCAAGGTACGGGGCAGAAGAAAAGACTGAGCTCATCTACCTAGTTGAGGAAACTTAAAGACAACCAACATCGGGAACCACCTTAAACAAATGGGAAATGACAGATTTCTTTCTGAGAAACAAAGACATCTTTGCGACTACAACAGAGATGACAAGTATTCCTGAAAAAATAATATGTCATACATTGAATACAGATCCCACTATTAAACTAGTAAAGCAAGGAAGATGAGTTTCGCTCCGGAACAGAACAAGGTGATCAAAGAAGAGGTGGAGAAACTTTTGAAAGCCGGCTTCATCCGTGAAGTCAATTACCCCGAACGGCTCACCAATGTAGTTATGGTAAACAAGAAGAATGTGAAATGGAGAATTTGTGTGGACTTCACTGACCTGAATAAAGTCTTCCCTAAAGATGACTACTCGCTGCCAAGAATAGACGAGATGGTGGACACAACCTCAGGACACGAATTCAGTTTCATGGACGCCTTCTCTAGATATAATCAGGTGAAAATGTTCCAGCCTGATCAAGAAAACACTTCATTTATAACTGAATAGAGCACTTTATGTTATAAGGTAATTCCATTCGGGATGTTCCATCTTGATCAAGAAAAAATTCATTTATAACTGAATAAGGTACTTTCTGTTATAAGCTAATTCCATTTGGGTTAAAAAATGCAGATGCAACTTATCAAATGCTTGTGAACAAGATCTTTGACGAATAAATTGGAAAAACCATGGAGGTTATGTAGACGACATGCTGGTGAAAAGTTGTAAGCTGGATGACCACGTCAGGGATCTTGACGAGGCTTCTCAATCTTAAGAGAAAGCTCGATGAAGTTGAATCCGGAGATATGCACATTCGACGTAGCAGAGGGAAAATTCTTGGGCCATTTGGTTACACAATGGGGAATTGAGGTTAACCCAGACCAGGTGAAGTCCATCATGAAAATGAATTCTCCCAGAAACTGAAAGGAGATACGAGGTTTGAAGGGAAGGTTGACAGCTCTAAGCAGATTTCTCTCAAGGTCAATGGATAAGTGCAAACCCTTCTTCTCAAAGTTAAGAAAGAATTTTGGGGATAGATGGGATGAAGAATGTGAAGAGGCCTTCAAAAAAATCAAGGAATTAATGGACCGGGTTTTAGATTTTGAAGAATTAATGAACCATGACTAATTCATGGGCAGAATATAAAAAAAATTTCATGCAAACATTTAATTGAATTAAACACAAAACCAACTGATTAACATGCATAATTGTATAAACTTATCGAGAAGAGATAAAAACTATTTATACATTGTTTTATAATGGAGAAATTCTGATTTGATGATATCTAATTTATATCTCACATTTCTCGTTCTTGAGATTCATAGAGCTTGTAATTTGATCTTCACACCAAAAACCACTCGTAAGAATCAGAAGAATGTCTCTCAAGTATATTAACAGGAATTGAGTGTGGGTTCTTAAAACAACTGTGGAAGAGAAAACAAAATGTTCTCTTCCCCAATAGGTTTTTGGCGGCAACAATAGGGAGAGGGAGAGATAAACTTTTTCTGCTATGATTAACACACTTAGGTTAGGTTAGAGATGCGACCCTAATACAATTCCTTATGTATTAATTACAGAATTTACCCATATACCCCTATATGTTAAAAACCAAAAATTCCCTCTCCTTTGACATGCATATGAAATTTTAACATCTTCTATAGAGCAAAAAATTATGTCCAAATTCATCCGTCTAAACTAATGAATTAAATTGATCCCTATCAATAAATCAATTAATTTCTTTTATTCACTAATTATCCAATAATTAAAAAATAAAAAAAATAATTAATTTGAACATAAATTTTCGTCTTCACTAATATAGTGATGACACCCATCCCATATGGGCTCGGGAAATGTACATTAGTCAAAAACACATTTTTGATCCAACTGATATTGTTTCACATTCCTATCCTTGTGAGCTACCCGTGAAACCGAATGGACCCACATGAATAAAGTTATGGAATTCAAATATCCGACTAATTTATCTCCATAAATTCTTGGCTTATTTAATCTCGATATCGTACGACTTCACTATAGGTCCAATACCGAATAAACTATCGATTCATGTGCACTACATTTTATGTTGATGTAAATAAATATTTATATTTCACGGTCAACAGAATATTCTAGGATAGTACCCTTCGTGAATATCAGTAACAAGAGTGAGATATAAAATTATCATTTTACCCCTCTAGTTATTATTTTCTCAACTCATTTATTGACTGTGAATAAGAAAGACATAATTGTCAAGTGTCTCGTACAGTTCACCATATCTTATTCAATGACTCATGTCATCGAGTACCGGGCCCGTTTTATTTATTCACACACCCATCAATAAAGCATAAGGTGATATTGTTGTTTTTACAATCTTGCCACGAACTTCATATCTGTGAATCACGCAACTCAAACATAGTTTAATCACGGTCCCAACAACCGATGTATTGTCTAACAATCGAACTCACTTCTTTGGAAAATCAAAGATCACGAGTAACTAGGTCAAGTTTCGTATTCACCTCAGGATTAATGCAATTATGAAAAGACTCTTAAGGTGTAACAATTAGATTTAGAGCTGGTTAAACGGTTTTGCTCTAAACTAATTTGTTACTGGTCTATTCAACATGTTTCATAACATGTCTAGGTTAACCGTTAAAATCTCCACTTCCATGTCCTGAGACCGACATCTTTTGATTCAACCTAACAGTCGTAATTGGATTCGAGCTCAGTGGATCCTAAGACTATGAACAATATTTTGAACTATCTCAAAATGGTTTGTCTAGAAGACCGCTCGGTCTTTACTCTTCTTACGTTGATAATAGTTCCAGGACTTAAGTTACAAATACACTTTAATTAAAGGAAACATTCATTTATTCATAAAAATGAGTAATACATAAATGTCAAAGAAATAATTGTTTACTCACAAATAGTTATTACATCCTACTTTGTGGACATAATTCCAATAATCTCTCATTGGAAAAAAGTAGGTGTGTACAATCTTGCATCCCCATACCCTCTAGATGACCATCAAATACTTTACTACTTAAAGTTTTCGTGAATGGATCTGCCAAGTTGTAAACCGTCGATATGTGTGTTACTTCAATATCTCCACAATGAACAATCTCTCTAATAATGTGGTATTTCCGCTCTATGTGTTTGGATCTTTTATGACTCCTTGGTTCCTTCAAGTTTGCTACAGCCCAACTGTTGCACAATAAAGTGTCATGAGTTTATCAGCATCTGGAACAACTTCCGGAGTCTTTAAGAACTTTCTAAGCTAGACAAGCTCATTTGCAACTTCACAAGCCGCCACATACTCCACTTCCATGGTAGAATAAAAAATGCAAGATTGTTTGATACTTCTCCATACTATTGCTCCACCATTCAGGATGAATATCGATCCTCATAGAATCCTTGGTCACTTGGAAATCGAAGTCGGTATAATCCATCATATTCAGGTCAGTACTTGAATACACAAGCATGTAGTTTCTCGTAATCCTAAGATACTTGACAATATGCTTGACAACATTTCAATGCTCGAGTCTAGGTTTAGATTGGAAATGACATACCACGCCCACGACGTAACAAATATCCGATCTAGTGTAAAGTATTACATACATGAGACTTCCTATGGCTATGGCATAGAAAATCTTTCTCATGTATTCCTCTTCTTGAGGAGTCTTGGAAAACTGCTCCTTGGAGATGCTGACTCCATTTCTAAAGGGAAGATAACCCTTCTTAGAGTCTTGCATACAGAAGCGATCCATCACCTTATCAATATAAGATGCTTAAGAGAGTGACAACCGTCTGTTCTTCCAATCCTATAAGATCTGAGTACCTGTTGTCCCTATGAGGCAGAGCTACCGCTGGTATTAGGGGTTGCCTTAACCAAAGGAAATTTTCCAATAGCTAAATACTCTGGTTGTTTAAGAAGAGAAGATTGAGGATTGTTATCTGGTTCAAGCTCTTCACCCCAATGACCATCTTCAATGGTTTGCATGTCAGCAGCAACAATATCTGAATCATGAAGGCTAACTTCAGTGGTAGATGCTGGGTAGCACTGGTTCTTGGAATATAGGCCATTCTCGAGGCGTGTACAATCTCGCATCCCCATGCCCTATAGATGGTCATCAAAGACTTTACTACTTAAATTTTTCATGAATAGATCTGCCAAGTTGTAAACCATCAATATGTGTGTTACTTCAACATTTCTGCGCTGATCAATCTCTCTGATCAAGTGGTACTTTCACTCTATGTGTTTGGATCTTTTATGGCTCATTGGTTCCTTCGAGTTTGCTACAGCCCCACTGTTGTCACAATAAAGTATCATGGGTTTGTTAGTATCTCGAACGACTTTTAGAGTCTTTAAGAGCTTTCTAAGCTAAACAATCTCCTTTGCAGCTTCACAAGCCGCCACATACTCAGCTTCCATGGTAAAATAAATAATGCAAGATTGTTTGATACTTCTCCATAGCACTGTTCCACCATTCATGATGAACACTGATCCTGATGTGGACCTCTTGGAATCCTCGTCTGCTTGGAAATCATAGTCGGTATAACCCATCATATTCAGGTCAGTACTTGAATACACAAAGCATGTAGTTCCTCATACTCCTAAGATACTTGAGGATATGCTTAACAATATTCTAATGCTCAAGCCCAAGTTTAGATTGAAAATGACTTACCACACCCACAGTGTAGCAAATATCTGGTCTAGTACAAAATATTGCATATATAAGACTTCCTACGACTGAGGCATGAGAAATATTTCTCATGTCTTCCTCTTATTGAGGAGTCTTGAGAGACTGCTTCTTGGAGATGCTGACTCCATGTCTAAAGGGAAGATATCATTTCTTAGAGTCTTGCATATAGAAGCAATACATCACCTTATCAATATAAGATACTTGGGAGAGTGCCAACTATTTGTTCTTCCGATCTTGAAAGATCTGAGTACCTAAGACAACTTCTCCAAGATCCTTCAAATCAAATTGCTTTGCCTACCAGATCTTGACATTAGACAATTTTTCTATATAATTTCCTATGAGTAGAATATCGTCTATGTACAAACCTAAAAAAACCACATTCACTTCGTGCATCACGTTATACACACAATATTCATCCACTAACAACTCGAAACTAAAGTTCTTTTCAGTTTTGTTGAATCTGATATTCCACAAACGAGTCACTTGCTTAAGTTCATAAATGGACTTCAGCAGTTTGTAAACCTTGTCCTCTTGGCCTTTCTCCATGAACTCGTATGGTTGAGCCATATAAGTGCGCTCTTCATAATTGAGGGCAACAACAATGGACAAGAGGATTTATATGGACTTAAGCATAGCCACCAGTGAGAAGGTATCCTCATAGACAATTCCATCCTTTTGGGTGTAGCCCTTGGCTACAAGCCTAGCTTTGAATGTCTCTACACTTCTGTCCAAGCTTCTATTTTTCATATAAATCCATTTAGACCCTATGGTTTTTTCTCTTTTCAGGAGGATCTACAAGATTCCAAACTCTGTTCGATTACATAGATTGTATCTCGACGTTCATGGCATCTTGCCATAGGTTTACTTTAGGACCATCCATGAACTGTGAGTAGGAAACATGTTCATCATGATCCTTATCTGAACTGGTGTCAAAGAATTTCCATAAGACGTGTACTTGGCAGGTTGTCTCACAACCCTCCCACTACGTCGAGGCTTTATAGGTTTCGGTTCCTGCTGTAGTTCTTCCATTATTGATTCAAGAAAAGATCCCGATTAGGGAGTTGGAGTTCTCCTACTCAGTAACTCTTCTAGAATAAGTGTGCTTCTCAGCTGCACACTTCTTATAAAATCATCTTCAAGAAAATGTGCCTTCGTGCTCATGAATGTTTTTTTGTCAGTCAGACTATAAAAGACGTATCCCTTCATTCCCTTGGGATATCCTACAAACATGCATAATTTTGATATATTGGCCAACTTTCTCGTCTTTAGTCTTAGCACATGTGCCGTGCATTCCAATATTCTAAGGTGGCTTACGGATGATTTTCATCCACTCTATCTTTTATATGGTGTACTAGGCACCGTCTTTGACAGAAATTGGTTCAGAATATATGTCATCGTTTCCAAGGCATATTTCCATAATGAATCTGGAAGAGATGAGTAACTCATCATAGATCTAACCATATCCAACAGAGCACATCATTCTATAAGCTGAGAAAGAATACCTTCTTTCTTAAGATAGTCTTCGAACTCTCCTAGCAAGTACTCTCCACCATGACCAGATTGTAGTGTTTTGATTTGTTTCTCTAATTGCTTTCAACCATAGCCTTGTATTCTTTGAACTTTTTAAAGGTTTCATACTTTAGGCGCATTAGATAAACATGTCCAAAATGCGAGTAGTCATGAGTGAATATTACAAAATACTCATAACCTCCTCTTACTTGGATATTCAATGGCCCGCATATATCGATGCATACGAGTTCAATGGATTGATTGGCTAATTCACCATTCGCTGAAAAGGATCTCTTGGTCATTTTTCCTTATATGCAGGATTCACATGTGGGTAGTGATCCCACACTTAAGGTTTTCAATGGACAATCATTTGCAAGTCGTTTAATCATGTCTAGGCTAATGTGACTAAGACGTAAGTACCACACGTAGGTTAGATCGATTGAGTCAGACTTCAACCTTTTATTATCCCTTTGTAAATCAATATTTAGCTCAGTGTCAGATATCATTGAAACTTTTGATTTTACATAGAAAATATTATTTATCATGCATGCAGTAGTAATCAAGCAATCATTTCTAAAAAATACTAATATAATTATTAATGAAATTCAAAGAAAATCTTTGCTCAATTAAACAAGCTACTATAATAAGATTTTTTTCCAAAAATCGGGATATAATAAACATTATGCAAAACCAAATAACTGTTCTCAAATAATAATTTAAAAGTTTCAAATGATATTGCTGATACTAGTGCTACATTCCCTAAACAAAAGCTGAACTCGCCCTCGTTAAGCCTTCTGATTTCCCTAAACCTCTATAGGGAACAATAAATAGGTGTTGCGCCGCACGCGTGGTGGAGGCGTGGTGGCTTTTAAAAATTTATTAAAAATGAATTGTATATTTTCGATAAAACAAAAATAAGCGCAATGCAACGATTTCCAAAATAAAAACTTGGGTAAACTATAATTTAGTCCCTCGAACTATCAGGTTGTCGTAATTTATAACCCTAAACTATTTATTGCTTCATTTAAGACCTTAAACTTTTAATTTTCTATCAAAACTAACCTTTTATCCATTGGCAGTTAAGTCTTCATTAGTTTAAGTTAAAACGACGTAATTTTAAAATATCAAAATTATAAAATCCCCTATTCAAAACTACGTCGTTATGCTTCTTATTTTGTTTTTGTTTTTCCCAAACCTTTTTTACTTTCACCTTCACCATACTCATCCATTTTCATTTTGTTTCAAATCAAAACCATTCTCAGCCATTTTCATTTTGCTTCTTCACCATTTACTGAGCTACTGTTTTACAAAGAAGGAGCAGCTCAAACCTGAGTTGAAGAAGAGGTACTGTTTCTTCTTCATTGTCGTCTTCTGTAGATAGAATCTGTACTAATTTATGGCCTTCTTAGTTCGTTCATTATTTGGTTGTATTTTTGCTTCATTCAGCTACTATTTTTGTTGTTTCTTCTTCGTTCTTCTTCATTTTGGCCTTCTATACTATTTATGGCCTTCTATAGCTCGAATCAGTTTTGATCTGCCAAAGAATT
The DNA here is from genome assembly GCA_003255025.1 of Datisca glomerata. Lineage (NCBI taxonomy): Eukaryota > Viridiplantae > Streptophyta > Magnoliopsida > Cucurbitales > Datiscaceae > Datisca > Datisca glomerata. The sequence goes on along the minus strand of QANY01013250.1, from coordinate 119,247 downwards.
TCTTGGCTTTTGATCTGCAAAAAACCTTAAACTTTTCAATTTCTTGGGTTTTAATCTGCTAAAGAATTTATTCTGTAATGGTGTCTTACAATGAATCAGGTTTTGATTTGTAATGGTGTCACAGCTTCAAAGAATTTCTTGGTTTTTGGAATGTAGTAGTAAAGTGAATTTATTTTGTTTCATTTTGTGTCATGTAGTATATCTTGAATCTTTTGTTGAAGACTAAAAGTAATTGTATAGACATATTTGTTGAGCATAGCATAGATGATGATATAGAGGATGATGACTTTGAAGGCATATGAGATGATGATGAATCTGAGGGTGTAGGGGATGATGATCAAACAATTCTTGACCTATTTGAATCCAACGATGACATAGAACATTTATTGGTTTCCCTATGGTCGACATAGAAGTAAGGAATGAAGATGAAGCATGTTGGAAGAGTTACATACTGGTTAATTTGATGACGAGAGTCCACATAGATATCTATATTTTAAGTCTCACACAAATTAGACAACCCGAAACTTATGTTGGGTGAAACTTTATCTAACCACAAAGAGTTCAAGGAGGAGAGACACACAAGATCAAATGGGTTGTGAAGAATGAATCAACAAGAGTGAGGTATAAATGTGTAGAAGGATGTGACTGGCATATATATACTTCATTGATGCAAGGGCGGCGTACCTTGTAAGTCAAATCCTTTCGTAATGAGCATACCTGCACACAAGCTTTCGATAGCAAACAAGTTATTGCTAGATGGGTTGTGAAAACGTACTTGGAAAATTTAGTTTTGATCCAATGATGAATTTAATGAATGTGCAGCAAGGAATAAGGGAAGACTTTCAAGTTGAAATAAGTTTGAATAAAGCATATAAGGAGAGAAGACTGGCTAACTTAGCTATTGAAGGAACAACAAAAGAACAATACAATAGGTAAGACCTTATTGTGAAGAGTTAATGAGATGTAACCATGGTAGTACTTGTGGGGTTTGTGTCTATGATCCTCAACCTATTTTCAAGCAATTGTATGTTTGTAGATGCTTTGCAAGAAAGGATTTTTGTCAGGTTGTAGGCCCATGATTTTTTTAGATGCACGTCATCTAAAGGGTTATGTGCAAGGACAACTTCTAGTAGCTGTGGGCGTTGATGGAAATGACAGTATGTATCCAATTACATATGTTGTTACTGAAAGTGAAACTCGAGAAAGTTGGACTTGGTTCATTGAGAATTTATTGCATGACATTGGAGATGCGAGGCAACATGAATGGAACTTCATTTCAGACCAATAAAAGGTTAGTGATATTTGATTTAGCAATTGCATTACTTAATATAATTTATTCTTTTTTGTTTGGTATAGGGGCTTGTGCCGACTTTAAAGGATATGGTACTTGCAACTCGTCAACGCTTTCGTTTGAGGCATTTGTGTGAGAACTTTCAGAAAGACCACAATGGGAAGATAGTTAAAGATCTAATGGAGGCAGCTGCTTATGCTAGTACCAAGTCAAGGTTTGATAGATGCATGGAAGATATGCTCAAGTTAAGTAAGGCTGCACATGATCACCTCGAACAAATACCTGCGGTGCATTGGTCAAAACAAGCATTTAGCGTGTTTCCTAAGTGTGATATATTATTGAACAATCTTTCTGAATGCTTCAATTAGAATATAGTTGATGCAAGACCTAAGCCTTTGATTACAATGATGGAAATGATTAGGAGATACTTAATGACACAAATCCATAAGAATTGGGACGATATGGTCAGGTATCATGGGCCCATCTGTCCACGGATTCAAGATAAGTTAGAAAAAAGTAAGAAAGCTAGTAGAATGTGCATACCTACATAGTCTGGTGGGTCCAAGTTTAAGATTTATTGCAGTGGAGAGCAATGTGTAGTGGACTTAGATCAACACTCTTGTAGTTGTTACATGTCGGACCTTACAGGAATTCCATATAAGCACATTGTGTCAGCAATTACATTTAAGAAAGATAAAGCTGAAGCATATGTGAATAAGTACTTTTGGAAGGAAACCTTTATAAAGACATACTCATACCTTATATAACCCACAAATGGTCCCGATCTATGGTCGGTGTCAACTAGCGTAGAAGTATTTCCACCACTGATTATAAGCAACCTGGTAAACCCAAGAAGCAAAAAAGGAGGAAACATCACGATAAGGTCCCTAACAACCATGAATTGCTAAAAAGAAATGTAGTACTCAAGTGTAGCAAATGCAAACAAGTTGGTCATAATACAAGAACATGTAGGGGGCCTACAAAGGCCAAAGCAAAAGGCAAAGAGAAAGGTAAAGTGGTAATTATTCTCCATATATGTTTTCAATGATCGTCTACATAAATTAATTTGTAATTATTGTTAATGTTACCAGGTTCTACAAGTGTATGTCGATAATCAAACTATATGAGATTTAGGGTACCGAACGATGGAACGAAGAAAATGTCAAAGAAAGTGTCCGGGACATCTACTCAACAAAACTCATCGATGCCATCAACTCAAGGTAGTTCGGCTAGTGGTGGGACCATTGCCATTGTGAAGTGGTTCAAGTAGTTTGGATAATGTCACTTTTTGTAGCCATGTCACTTATTTTGAAAGTGTAACTATACCTATTTGGTGCCATTTATATGGCTGAATTCGTTGGCTGGATTTGGTATTTTGGTGTTGTTTATATGGCTGATTTGGTATTTTGATGTTATTTGTATACATTGGTTGGATTTGGTATTTTGGTGGCTGGATTTGGTATATGGCTGAGTTTGGATTTGTATAGAGGTTGAGTTATGGACCATGAATTCACTTTCTTTTGCATAGAGTTGTTCTTAATTGTCAGTCTTCATGTTTCCTTCATGGTATCGTAAATTGGAAAAGATTTAGTGGATGAATGTAGTGTTTTACAGAGAGAGTGATTTGGATAAGGTTAGCTGCTGTGAGTTTATATCTGTAAATTATGAAGTTGCTATATATTAAACTAGATGAAGCCTAAAGGATGATGAATTCAGGATATTCAATTTGATCCATGAGTCATGACATTACCATAATAGACAACTAGTCAATTTAAATAAGGAAAATTGATATTGTAAAGTTGCATAGATTTTTTCTTCCGTCTCCTTGATACGCTTTTTACTCAACTTATTCAACTCTCGTAATTTTAAAATAAGTCGACCTTTCTCAACATTGCTCTTCAAAAGTTCATCCACCATTTGACATTTTTATTCAATTCCTCATTCAAATTTTCTACCTTGTTTTGAGTTGATCGAACAAGATATGACTTGAGTTGATCAAACACACATGAGCTATCGTCCCAATCAAAATAATCACAACTGATTTCTTCCTGCAATATAAAAACCAATCAAACTAATGTATAATTTGCGTCCCATAGCTCAAACAAAATTCATTTATACAACAAACCTCATCATAGTGTTTACATCCCCAAAATCTTCTTCCAGGATTGGCATTTGTCCGTGATGTTTTCAATACAACATTGTTGTTACAATAACAAAGCCTATTCGGTATATTTCTATGGAGGCTATTAGATAAGTCATGAATGTTATCAGACGAGTAACTAGATGACATCTACATAAATAATTAACATGATCAAATCTAGAAATCACATATGTGAGGCAATACAGATTCAGTAAGTAATTAAATCGATAACATCAAGAAATGATTACAAAAGGCCAATACGAAGGCAAAATTAGTAGCTATACTGATCTTAGCTAATAACGAGTGGGAAAAAATACCTTGATAAGATCAATACAGAAGGACAAAACAGAAGGCAAAAATACCTTGCTAAGATCAGTACCGATTCAAAGAAAATCGAAGTAATACTTGAAATTCTTTGGCAGATCAAAAACCAATAAATTCTTTGGCAGATCAAAACTGATTTGAGCTACAAAAGGCCATAAATAGTATAGAAGGTCAAAACGAAGAAGAAACAACAAAAATAGTAACTAACCGAAGCAAAAACATAACCAAATAACGAACAAACTCAGAAGGCCATAAATCAGTACATATTCTATCTATAGGGGGCAAAATGAAGAATAAACAATACCTCTTCTTCGACCCATGCTTGAGCTGCTCCTTTGTAAAATAGTAGCTCAGTAAATGGTGAAGAAGCAAAAGAAAAATGGCTGAGAATGGCTTTGATTTGAAACAAAACGAAAATGGCTGAGAATGTTGAAGGTGAAAGTAAAAAGGGTTTGGGAAAACGACGTAGTTTTGAAAGGGGGATTTTATAATTTTGATATTTCAAAACTATGTCATTTTAACTTAAACTAACAAAAACTTAACTGCCAATGGATGGCAGGTTAGTTTTGACTGAAAATGAAAAGTTTAAGGTTATAAAATGAAGAAAAAAATAGTCCAGAGTTATAAATGACGACAACCTGATAGTTTGAGGGACTAAATTATAGTTTTCTCTAAAAACTTTTATTGCAAATTTTTTTCAATCAGGATTCATTATATATGTATATATTAAATTTAAGACATACATGGATGTGAATCATATATCTCTTATAGTCTATATCAAGCATCCTCGCAAACCAACAATCCTGTGTTCCCACGAACAACGGATTTCAAGATCCACATCAAGATCTTTCAAGTCAATCCTCAAACACACTAGGACATGTATGAGCACGTAGAATAATCAAATATACTTTTCTGTATCTAGGTGTACTCAACACATGAGATCTAGAGATTTACTAAGAATGATTGATTTTTTTGAGACAATCCTCTAAGAGAATACGATGATTATTCTCATAGAGTTTTTTAATCACAAAGAAAATTCACCATGATAGCAATTGTGTTCTTCACTTTCTATCGACACTGAGGTCAATATAATAATATCTATATTTTTTCTAGATAATGGCATATCAAATTTTTAGGGATAAACTGAAAATAATATTTAATTTCAAAATTATCATTGTAGTGGGACCCATTGTAATTTGTGCACAACTGCAGTGCCACATGACATTACAGTATTGCACCCCCACTACTGCAGTACCCCTTGGCAGTACAGTAGTTCATGTTAATATCTGATTTCTAATCAGATTGACACGTGGCAATTACTGTGAATTAAATATTTTTTTTAATTAGATAAATATCTAGATATAAGTTAATTCAAAATTAATATGAGTATCTTTATCAACTAACTTATCAATTAATTCACAAATAACAGATTTAGTTGATTCAAATTATTATCTAATAATAATTTTTATAATGATCTAATTTCACAAATTACATGTAAATAATTCAATTAATTATTTTTTATTTAATTAATCACACATTATTATCTCATAATTACATACTTACCTCAGAATAAAAATTCATTTTGCAAGTCAGTCTTTTTCTCATGTCATGAAATATTCACACTCTAGACTGCATAATACAAAGGTGATTTGGAGACCATGGACCAATAATCTTAAGCTACAACAAACCAGATTATTAATTAAACTCTTTAATTAAATAATTTTATTTATTAATTCAATTATTAGTCCACTATAAATATGAAATTGCACTCTTAGAGATTATAGAATGTATTTACAGAGTATTCTCGTGTAGTCCATTGATATAATCATTTCGTAGTCTTGTCCTCTAATTATTGGTTCGTAAATTAAAGCTGTCAAAATTATCATGTTATCCTTCTAATTATCTTTTGATCCTTAAGTACCAATAATTCACTAGTGAATGGCTAATATATAATCGTATTATAAATTTGAGCTCAATAACCATTCAGTTTTAGAATGAACACTTAACGAAACCAATGTATGATCCGTTAGGAAAGTTTGGATTCAAAATCTTGTAAGATTATGTTCCTAGCCATCAATATCACTGAATCTCTAAAATAAAAGTCGCAAGCTTGTTTTACAAGCAAACCTTAACGAGTGAATCAAAAGATCCAGTAAACATTACAGGAGTTCATGACTACTCGATTCAGATTGATCTACATATAATCATCAAATTGATGTGTATTAAATCTTTATGATAAATGGTACATTAATAAATATATTAATTCACATCGCTCTAGTCATATGTAATCTTATTTATAAAGTACCTTCACTAACTTGCAAAAAAGAAATCGAACCTGAATTCCTTCTACTCAAAGCATCTACTACCACATTAGCCTTGCCCGAGTGATAATTGATTTTACAATCATAATCTTTGATAAGTTCTAATCACCTTCGTTGCCTCATGTCAATACACATGCTTTGAGGTATAACCTCCAACAATCTCCCACTTATTCTAAAGTAAATGTGGCATCTCTCTAAATCCCATGCACATGACCCTCAAATGACTTCGCATGAAATGTCTTGGTAAAAGGATCAACCAAGTTCTGATATGACATTATTTTCATAACAGTCACACCCCATCGATGCACGATCTCTCTTATAATATGATATTTCTATTGAAATATGTCTATAAAGTAGCGTGTAATAACTATTTATTTGTATTATATTTTTTCTCAAACATAGTATTATTGAATTATTATGAATAAATTGAAAGTTTTATTTTAAATTAAAGTGTGTTTACAAATTACTCAAGTCATGGAACTTTTATCGATGAATGAAGAGTGAAGACAGAGACGTCTCTAGACGAACTCTTTTGAGAAAGTTCATAACGATATTAGCAGTTTTAGGATCGACTTCACAATCAAATCTGATTACGGCTATTAGGTTGAACCAATGGATGCTAGTCTTGGGGCATGGGAATGGAGACTCAAACGATTAACTAGGCATGTAATGAACATGTTGAATAGACTGATAACAAATTAGTTTAGAGCTTAAAACCTTTTACCTAGCTCTAAATCTAATTGTTATACTTTAAGGGTATTTTATAATTACCTTAACCCTGAGGTGAATATGTAGCTTGACTTAGTTAGTTACAATCTTTGATATGTCAAATGAATGAGTTCGAATTGGCGGGCAATACCTCGAGTGTTGGGGCTGTAATTCAATTAAGTTGGAGTTACGTGATTCACATATATGAAAATTTGTTGTTACATTGCGAAAACAACAATATCACCTTATGCTTTATTGATGGGTGTGTGAATAAATTAACATGGCAAGGTATTCATGTATTGAGTCATTGATTAAGACTTATGAATTGTACGAGACAATTCACTATTATGTCTTTCTTATTCACAGTCAATAAAGGAGTTAAGGAAATAATAACAAGAGTGGTAAAATGATAATTTTACATTCTGCTCCTTTTACTGATATTCACGATGGGTATTATGTTAAAATATTATGTGGACCATGAAAACAAAAAGGATTTATTTACAGCAACAGAAAAGTAGCACGCATGAATCGAGAGTTGATACGACATCGAACCTATAGTGGAGTCGTACGATGTCAGGATTAAATAGGTCAGGAATTTACGAAAATAAATTCACCTGGTATTTGAATCCTTAGTTTTGTTCATGTGGGTCCATCCGATCTTAGAAATAGCTCATGAGAACAGGAATAGAGAAACAAAGTAAATTGGATCAAAATGTGTTTTGGTGCCAATGTATATTTCCTACATCTATATGTGATGAGTGATGCCACTTAATTGGTTAAGTGTGATTAATTGTATTAAAATTCATTAATTTATTATTGGATAATTAGTAAATAAAAATAAATTAATTAATTAATTGATAATGATCAATTAAATCTATGAATTGGGTTGAAAAATTTCTATACAACTTTAACACTGTGGACATATACTGATTTTCGGAAATTTAAATATATGGGGGTGAATTTTTTGGAAATTTAAAATATATGAGTATATTTGTAAATATCAAAATTTAGATTTTATAAATATCTAATAGCAAGATTGTAGATAGAGAAAGATAGAGTTATAGATCTCATATCAGAGACATAGGAAAAAGAGTTTTCTCCCATCCCTAGTGATTGCCGCCGAAATAGAGCATTGAAAGAAAAATATTCGATTTTTTCCTTCAATCGTTTTGAGAGCCAACACTCAAATTCCTATAGAAAGTTCTCATGAGATATATTTCTAAAATTAGCGGGTGGTTGTTGATGGATGAAATTCACAAATCGTTCTTGGAATTCAAGTGCATGATTCGGATCCCGAATCTTGAAGAACACGAAGAACGCTTAAAGGAAATCCGCCAGTTTAGAAATTCTCCGATACAAAGTATAGGTGAAAATTATTTCTAACCTTATCTTCTCGTTTAATATCGTGTATGCATAATCGCACGTTGTTTGGTTTTAAATTATTTAATTTGATTAAATTAAGTTCATTAATTTTTTTTGGATATTTTGCCCACAAACCGTTTGTGGTTCAAGCTTGTTTTTAGTTAATTTTAAAACCTACTGATCCTTGTAATTTTCTTTCTATGTGTTTTCCCCTCTTATGACCCATTGGTCCTTTGGAATTAGCTACCGTCCCACTGTTGTCACTGTATAGAATCAGTTATTTATCCATATCTAGAACTACTTCCAAATTAGTATAGAACTTTCTGAGCCATACAGCTTCTTTCGTAGCCTCAAAAGACGTTATATATTCAGCTTCCATAGTGGAATCTGCAATGTTGGACTTTTTGATACTTCTCCAGACTATAGCTCCTCCACCTAGGGAGAATATTGATCCAGACGTCAACTTTCGACTATGTCTATCTGATTGAAATTCAGAATCATTATGCCTAGTAGGGTTCAGGTCTCCACCTAAATAAACAAGCATATAATTTTTCGTTCTCCTAAGATACTTGAGAATGTGCTTTATTGAAATCAAATATTCCAAACCTGGATTCAATTGACAATGACTAAAAATTCCCACTGCATAACAGATTTATGGTCTTGTACACAACATGGCATACATGAGACTACCAACAGCTGAAGCATAAAGAACCTTTCTCATATCATCTTCCTCCTAAGATGTCTTAGGACATTGCTTCTTGGAGAGGACAATTTCATGTCTAGTCAGTAGTTGCCTTTCTTAGAATTCTTCATAGAGAATCTCCCCAGCACCTTATCAACATAAGATGTTTGAGAAAGTGTCAAGAGCTTGTTCTTTCTATCCTTTAGAATTTTGATACTTAGAACATAGCTCGCCTCTCCCAAATCTTTCATTTGAAATTTTTTAGCTAACCACTTGTTTACCTTTGACAAAGTTTTTACATCATTTTCAATGAGTAAAATATCATCAACCTAAAGAACTAAGAAAATAATTATCTTGTCTTTGATGTATTTATAAACACAAGCTTCGTCAACATTTTGCTTGAAGTCATATGATTTAATAATCCCATTAAAGGTAATATTCCAAGATCAAGATGCTTGCTTTAATCTATCAATAGATTTAAGCAACTTGCATACTTTCTGATCTTGCCCCCTTTTGATGAACCCTTCTGGTTGCATCATATAGATGCTTTCTTCAAGAGAGTCATTCAGAAAAGCTGTATTGATGTTCATTTTTCATATTTCATAGTCCAAACCAGCGGCATAGGATAAAAGGATGCGAATGGATTTTAGCATGACAACATGGGAGAATGTCTCTTCATAACCGACTCCATCCCTTTATGTATAACTCTTCTCTACCAGTCGTCTTGAAAGTCTCTACTTTACCATCTGCACCTCTTTTGTTCTTAAAGATCCATTTATATCCAATGGGTCTGACATCTTCAGGTAGATCCACAGTTCCCAAATAAAATTGGAATACATCAATTCCATTTTCTGGTTCATGGCATATTGCCATTTCTTCTTTTCAGGATCATCCACAGCTTCTTCAATTCCATTTCCTAAGACATGTGCCTCTAGTTCATAGTGAATAGGTTTTCCTACAAACCTCCCACTACGACGTTGCATCGGGGTTTCCTTAATAGGAATTGTGATTTCTGTGGTTTGTCGTTTATCAATTGATAATGAACGTGGTTTGAAGTGATCAGACGCTAATTCCTCGAGAATTAATTTCCTTTGAGGTTTGTACTTTTTCATATAGTCGTGTTCAAGGAAGGTAGCATTTGTTGATATGGACATCTTTTGATCCTTGTGACTATAAAAGTACCCACATCTAGTCTCTAGAGCATAGCCAACGAATATTCATACTTCAGACCTTGAGTCTAACTTTCCAGTCTTGGGTCTAAGTTTGTGAGCTGGACACCCCTATATACGAAAATGGCGTAATCTGTCTTGCTTACAAACTTAGAAAGCACTACAATCAAAATGTATGTTGCCGTGTGTAAGGCATATCCCCAAAATGTAAGTGGTAGTGCTGAGTAGCTTAACATCGACATATCTCCAAAATGTAAGTGCTAGTGCTGAGTAGCTTAACAACGACCTAACCATATCTAATAAGGTTTAGTTTCTCCTTTCTGAAACACCATTTTGCTGTGGCGTTCCAGTTGCTTTGAGTTGGGATAAGATTTCATACTCCAGCAAGTAATCCTTGGATTCTAAATCCAAGTATTCACCACCACGATCTGATCGAAGGGTTTTTAATGATTTGTTAGAATATATTCATAAAGTAGCATGTAATAACTATTTATTTGTACTTAGTTATTTCTCAGACATTAGTATTATCGATTTTTTTTGAATAAATTGAAAAGTTTTATTTTAAATTAAAGTGTGTTTGTAAATTACTCAAGTTCTGAAACTTTCATCAATGAACGAAGAGTGAAGATAGATGAGTCTCCACACGAACTATTTTGAGAAAGTTCATAATGATATTTGAAGTGTTAAGATGGACTGGGCAATCGAATCTGATTACGACTGTTAGGTTAACCAACGAATGCTAGTCATGGGGCATAGAAGTGGAGACTCAAATGGTTAACCTAGACATGTTCTAAACATGTTGAATAGATCGATAACAAATTAGTTTAGAGCCCAAAACCGTTTCCATAGCTCTAAATTTAATTGTTACACCGTAAGGGTATTTTCATAATTACTTTAATCCTGAGGTGAATACGTAGCTTGACTTAGTTAGTTGCAATCTTTGATATGTCAAATGAGTAGTTCAAATTTGTGGGCAATACCTCGGGTGTTGGGATTGTAATTCAATTAAGTTTGAGTTACATGATTCACAGATATGAAAATTCATGGTTAGATTGCGAAAGGAACAATATCACCTTATACTTTATTGATGGGTGTGTGAATAAATTAACCTGGCCAGGTATTCAATGAATTGAGCCATTGATGAAGACATATGAATTGTACAATACAATTCACTATTATGTCTTTCTTATTCATAGTCAATAACAAAAATTAAGGAAATAATAACAAGAGGGGTAAAATGATAATTTTACATTCAATTCTTCTTATCGATATTCACGATGGTATTATGTTAAAATATTTCCTGAACCGTGAAAATAAAAAGGGTTTATTTACACCAACAAAAATGTAGCGCGTATGAAACGAGAGTTGATTCGACATCGAACCTATAATGGAATCGTACAATATCAGGATTAAATACATCATAAATTTATGGAGATAAATTCACCGGGTATTTGAATCCTTAGCTTTGTTCATGTGGGTGCATCTGATCTCAGAAATAGCTCATGAGAACAGGAATAGAGAAACAAAGTAAATTGGATCAAATTGTGTTTTGGTGCCAATGTATATTTCATACTCCTATATGTGCTAGGTGATGTCACTTAATTAGTTAAGTGTGATTATTTGTATTAAAATTAATTAATTTAATATTTTTTAATTATTGGATAATTAGTAAATAAAAATAAATTAATTGATAATGATCAATTAAATCTATAAATTGGATTGATAAATTTCGATACAACTTTAACATTGTGGAGATATACCGATTTTCGACAATTTGAATATATGGGGGGTGAATTTTTAGAAAATTAAAATATATGGGTTTATTTGTAAATATCAAAAATTAGATTTTATAAATATTTAATAACAATTTGATTGCAGATAGAGAAAGATAGAGATATAGATCTCATATCATATACATAGAAAAAAGAGTTTTCTCCCATCCCTAGTGAATGCCGTCGAAATAGAACATTAAAGGGAAAATATTCGATCTTTTTCTTCAATCATTTTGAGAGCCAATACTCAAATTCCTGCACAAAATTCTCATGAGATATATTTTCAAAATTAATGGGTGGTTGTTGGTGGATGAAATTCGTAAATCGTTCTTAGAGTTCAAGTGCATGATTTGGATCCCAAAGCTTGAAGAACACTCGAAGGAAATCCGTCAATTCAGAAATTCTCCGATACAAAGTATATAGATGAAAAATCGTTTATAACCTTATCTTCTTGTTTAATATCGTATATTCATAATCACACGTTATTTGATTTTAGATAATTCGATTAAATAAGTTAATTGAATTTTTTTATATTCCACCCACAAACTTTTCATGAATCAAACTTATTTTTAGTTAATTTTTAAACCTACCGATCCCATCAATTGTTATCAGAGCTAGGTTCTTGATTATGCATACAGATATTTGAAACGAACGTATTGTAAATCTTGTGGATATTGACATATGATTTTGTATGGTAAATTCAAAACTGTTTTGAATGTGTTATGTGATTGGATTCCTAACTATTGGTTCTAGGGGTTTTTATTTCAATTTCGAATTGTTGTACGTCGTATTTGAGGCATAGGATTTTATGTAATTTATTTTGTTGCAAAAGTTATATTTTTATAAATTTGATATAAAATCGTCGTCGCCTCGAAACCGTCTCTAGAGTATTGTTCATGCCTAAATATTGTTCACGCCCGATACTGTTTCACGCAGGAGTATTGTTCATGCAGAATCACTATTCATGGCAGAACCACTGTTCACGTCAGAGTTACTGGTCCGGCAGCCGGCGATACTGTTTCGCTGTCGTGCCCTGCATGGTGACTGAGGTTTGTGAAACCCTAGGCGATAACAATAGGGGTTTATGAAACCCTATGATGTTTCGTGATAAACTTTATCATTTTTTTTATTTCTTAAAATTTTGAATTTTGAATTTAAAATTTTAAATGAATAAAAGATAATTATCTATTCTATCTTTATATCTTTTGAATTTTGAATTCAAAAGATAATTATCAATGTTATCTTCTTATTTTATTAAAAAAAGAAAAATGGTATAATTAATAAGTTTATTTAATTAAGAAAATAGTTTTCTTTAATTAAAGGATTTTTTAATCAAAATTTAAATTTTAAATTTTTTATTTGAATTTTGAATTTAAAATTTAAAATTTGAATTTTGAATTTTAAGTTTTAGATTTGAATTTAAGAAATGGGAATGAACTTTTGTAAAAAGTTACAGAGTGGTAGGACACCATGGAGAAGAAGGAGGTAATTACAGAAGTCATGAATATTAGTTTATAAATTAATTTATAATTTATTTATTATTCTTTTGGGTTGCAATTGGAAATAAGTCAATAGGGAGGTTAATTTTAAATGTATGATTTAATTTTAATCGTACATCATCATATAACATGTCATATAGAACTAAGGATATGATAATAACAAATTACCATGTAGCATGTACATGCATCATTGTAGATTAATTTGTAATGGTTATAATTTAATTACAATGTAAATTATATAATGGTTATGATTTGAAATTGGGATTAAAAATTAAATAAAGAATTTATAAATTTCATCACATTTTTCAAATTAATAAAAGTTATGTTTTGAAAAACAACCAAAAATCTAATTTTTTTCAAAAACTAAGTGGAAGGTTCGTTTACGTTGAAACGTTCTCAAGGTCTCCAACGCGAACTTGATCGTGCCACGAGGAATGGTTTAGAACCGTCCATAGCGGTCCTCTCTTCAGTGAGAGAAACTTTGGAGTCGTGTCGCTTTGAGTCATCAAGTTGCTTGAGAAGCTAATATTTTTGAAAGAAATGGTGGGGAAGGGCCGTCCTATAGACGGACTGCTAATCCATAGCAACTTTTAATCACAGAGAATTAACGATTATGAACAATGCATTAACACCCAACCCAATAATCACCATACAATTAACTTTTAATCACAAAGAATTAACGATTATGAATAATTCAAAATAAAATTACAAAAATGGCTTACACAAGATCTAAGAAAAAAAAATAAAGAACAAAGTTCGACCCAATAATCACCATACAATTAACGATCCATTATTTAACCATACATTCAAAAACCAAACCATCCATTCATTCACATATATCAAAATATATTATGAAGAATTTAAGAACACTCACACAGTATTTAACATACAAATATATAACGACGCTTTGATACCGATTGTTGGAAAACGTGGAGGCGTGGTGGCTTTTAAAAACTTATTTAGAACGAATCGTATGTGTTTCGATAAAATGAAAACAAGCGCGATGCAACGATTGACAAACTAAAAAGTTTTATTGAAAAACATTTCTCAATCAGGATTCATTATATATTTACATATTGAATCTAAGACATACATGAATAAGAATCATATACCTCTTGTAGTCTATATCAAGCGTCCTCGTAAACCAACGATCGTGCATTCACACGATCAACGGATTTCGAGATCCACACCAAGATCTTCCAAACCAATCCTCAAAACACTAGAATGTGTGTGGGCACGTAGAATAATCAAAGACATTTTTATGTCTCTCGATGTAATCAACACATGAGAGCTAGAGATTTACTGAGAATAAGTGATTTTTTCGAGACAATCCTCTGAGAGAATATGATGATTATTTTCACAGAGCTTTTTTATTACCTTTTTAATCACAGAGAAAATTTACCCCATTAGCAATTATGTTCTCCACTCTCTATCAACACTAATGCCAATAGAATAATATTTATATATTATCTAAATAATGACATACCAGATTTTAAGAGATAAACTGAAAATAATATTTAATTTTAAAATTATCATTACAGTGGGACCCATTGTAATTTGTGCACAATTGCGGTGCCACGCGACACTGCAGTTGCCATGAGCTATCACACTACCTCACGGCACTACTGTAGTATCGTGTGACACTACAGTATTGCACCCCCACTACTGTAGTAGGACGTGACACTACAGTAGTTCATGTCAATCTCTTATTCACAATCAGTGATTGACACGTGGCAATTACTATGAATTAAAAATTTATTTTAATCAGATAAATATTTAGATATTGGTTAATTCAAAATTAACATATTTGATTATCCCTATCAACTAACTTATCTGTTAGTTCACAAATAAAGGATTTAGTTGATTCAAATTATTATCTAATATTAATTTAAAATTATCTATTTCACAAATTAGATATCTAGTCTCACTTATCGACAATTAAAAAATTAATCGATATATATGTATTCTGAAATTTATATATAAAAAATTAATTTAATTAATTCTTAATTAATTAATCACATATAATTATCACATAATTACGTACTTGTTTGATAATAAAAATTCACTTTGCAAGTCAGTCATTTTCTCATGTTCTGAAATATTGACACCATAGACAACGTAGTATAGAGGTGACTTGGGAACCATGGACCTAAGCTCCAATAAACCAGATTATTAATTAAATTCTTTAATTAAATAATATTGGTTATTAGTTAGATTATTGTTTCACTATAAATATGAAATTGCACTCTTAGAGATTATAGAATGTATTTATAGAGTATTCTCGTGTAATCTATTGATATAATAATTTCACGTAATTTTTTCCTCCAATTATTGGTTCGTAAATTAGAGCATATCAAAATTATCATTATATCCTTCTAATTACTTACTGATTCTTAAGTACCATTAATTCACTAGTGAATGGCTAATTTATAATCGTATTATAAACTTGAGCTCAATAATCATTCAGTTTCTCAATTAACACTTAAGATAACTCCAGTAGACATGCATAGGAAAGTTCGACGACTTTCTTAAGGATTTCAGCGACAACAAAGAGGGAGAGGGAGAGAGAAACTTTTTCTTGTTCTGATTTAACACATTGAACTTAGGTTAGGTTAGGTTTAGGATACAACCCTAATACAATCCCTTATATATTAATTACGGAGTTTACCCCTATACCCTTATATGATAAAAATTGAAAATCACATTCTCCCTCCACTGTGATGTGCAATTTTTGCATCTCCTCTAGAGCTAAAATTGTGTCCAAATTCATTAGTCTAAATTAATGAATTACACCGATCCCTATCTACCAATTAATTAATTTTTTTATTTACAATTTATACATTAAATAGAAAATACAAAATAATTAATTTGAACATTAATTTTGCTCTTCACTAATATAGTGACGACTCCCATCTCATTTTGGTCCAAAACTCATTTTGGTCCAACTATTGTTATCTCTCATTGATGTCCTTATGAGCTACTCCTGAGACCGAATAGATCTACATGAATAAAGCTATGATATTCAAATTCCTGGCTAATTTATCTCCATAAATTTTCGACTGATTTAATCCTGACATCGTATGACTCCACTATAAATTCGATACGGAATAATTCTCAATTCATGCGTTACATTTTCTATCAGTGCAAATAAATATTTATATCTCACGGTCCATAGAATATTTAACGATATTACTATTCGTGAATATCAGTAACAAGAGTGGGGTGTAAAATTACCATTTTACCTCTCTAGTTATTATTTCCTTAACTCTTTTATTGATTGTGAATAAGAAAGAGATATTAGTGAAGTATCTCATACAGATCACCATGTCTTATTCAATGACTCATGTCATCGAGTACCAGGCCTGGTTTATATATTCACATACTCATCAATAAAACATAAGGTGATATTGTTGATTTTGCAATCTTATCTTGAATTCTATATCTGTGAAGCACGCAACTCCAACATAGTTGCATCACGGTCCCAACAGTCGAGATATTATCCATTAATTTGAACTCACTTATTTTGCGTATCAAAGATCACAAGTAACTAAGTCAAGTTTCATATTCACCTCAGAATTAAGGTAATTATGAAACTATCCTTAAGGTGTAACAATTAGATTTAGAGCTAGATAAACGGCTTTGCTCTAAATTAATTGGTTACTGGTCTATTCAACATATTCTATAGCGTGTTTAGGTCAACCGTTAGAGTCTCTGCTCCCATACCATGAGACCGACATCATTTGGTTCAACCTAATAGTCATAATTGGATTCGATTTCCCAATCGATCCTAAGACTGCGAATACTATTCTGAAGTATCTTAGAAGAGTTTGTCTGGAAGACCGCTCGATTTTTATGCTTATTACGTTGATAATAGTTTCAGGATTTAAGTAAATTGCAAACACACTTTAACTAAAGGAAACTTTCAATTTATTCATACAGTAATATATAAACGTCAAAAAAATAATTGTTTACTCATAAATAATTATTACACTCTCTTTTATTGACGTAATTCCAACATTACGTTGACAATAGTTTCAAGACTTAAGTAAGTTATAAACACACTTTAATTAAAGGAAACTTTCATTTATTAATAAAAATCAGTAATACGTCAAAGAAATAACTGTTTACTCATAAATAGTTATTACACCTTACTTTGTGGACATTATTTTAATAGACATGGGTGATTAGGTAGATGGTGAGACTCAAGTTGATATGATCTTTGAGACCCTGCCAGACACTTTTAAGAACTTCAAACTTAATTATTCGATGAATAGTTGAGGTACTCACTTTTGGAGCTTATAAAAAGGAGTTGCAAGCTGTTGAGATCTAGTTTTTAAAGGGCAAGAGGAAGATTAGAGAGACAAACTTTATTTAAAGTAAGTCTTCCACCTCTGGCGCCAAAAGGAAACACAAGACTGGTCCGAAGAAAGCTAAAAAGCATACTCGAAAGCACAAGGCTTAATGAGGGAAAGTTCAACTTCCATTGGAGAAATGGAGCACTAATATCAGTTGTATCAGGTGGAACAAATTATAATTTCATTACAGTTTTTAGTTTTATGAGATGTTTATTATATCTCATTTTTTGGGAAAAACTTATTTTAGTAGCTAGTTTAATTGAGGATTCACTATGAATTTCATTGATAAAGATATACATATTTTTTGAAATGATTGTTTAATTACTACTGCACAGTTGATAGATAACATATTCTATGTAAAACCAAAATTTCCAATGATATGTGACATTGAAGTAAATAATGATTTACCAAGGGATAGTAAAAGGTTGAAGTCTGACTCAATCGATCTAACATACTTGTAACACTTGCATCTTGTTCACATTAGCTTATATAGGATTAAATGACTTGCAAAGGATGGTCCATTGCATACTTTAAGTGTGGGATCACTACCCATATGTGAATCCTGCATAGAAGGCAAAATGACCAAGAGACCTTTTTTAGCGAAGGGTGAAAGAGCCATTCAATGCCTCAAATTCGTACATAGTGATGTATGTGAGCCAATGAATATCTAAGCAAGAGGAGGTTATAAATATTTTGTAACCTTCATAGATGACTACTCGCGTTTTGGATATGTTTATCTAATGCGCAAAAAGTCTAAAACCTTTGAAAAGTTCAGAGTACAATGTTATGGTTGAGAAGTAATTAGATAAACAAATCAAAACAATATGATCCGATCGTGGTGGAGAGTACTTGCTAGGAGAGTTTGAAGACTTTCTTAAGGAATAATGTATTCTTTCTCAACTTACAGCACCTGGCACTCCAGAACAAAATGGCGTGTCAGAGAGAAAGAATCAAACTCTGATAAAAAATAATAGATCCATGATGAGTTACTCATCCCTCCCAGATTCATTCTAGCTATATTCCTTGGAAACAATAACATATATTTTGAACCAAGTTCCATCAAAGACGGTGCCTAGTACACCATATAAAATATGGAGTGGACGAAAGTCATCCGTAAGCCACCTTATGATACGGGGAAGCCCGACACACATACTAAGACTGAAGACAGACAAGTTGTTCAGTCGATTAGAATTATGCATGTTTGTGGGTTATCCCAAGGAAATGAAGGGATAAGTTTGATATAATCCCACTGACAAGAAAACATTTGTGAGCACGAATGCGCATTTTCTTGAGGAGAACTATATAAGAAGTGTGAATCTGAGAAGCACACTTGTACTAGAGAAATTATTGAGTGTGATGGCATTGGATCTCCAGTCAGGAACTATTCCCGATTCAATAATTGAAGAACCACAACATGAGCCAAAATCTATAGAGCCTCGACGTAGTGGGAGGGTTGTGAGACAGCCTGACAGGTACATATTTACGTGTTGGGGGTTATGCCCTTAAAACATGTGTATTGACATTTTGATATGAAATTTAAACAGGATTACATTTTTTTTATAATTGTTCTTTTAATTTTATTATAGAATAATTTAAATAAATATCTAAAAATTCCATACTCATTAATGAGACTATGATCTTGTATTAGTACGAGAGGATTAAAATCATAAATAATGAATAAAATTGCCAACAACATATTAAAGTATGAAATTTTTAATGAATGGTTGCTAGTACGGTTTGCTAAGCATTACAAATGCGTGTGATCTAGATCTGGATCATTGATAGGGATAGACATCTTAGTGAAGGCACTTTATATAATAAGATTATATATGACAACACCAATGTGAATTAATATCTTTATCAACGTGCCGTTTACCTTAAAGATTTAATACATATCAATTTGATGATCATATGTAGATCAGTCTGAATCCTGAGTAGTCATAAACTCCCATGCATGTCTACTGAATCTTTTAATTCACTCGTTAAGGTCTGTTTGTTAATCAACTAGTGACTTTTATTTTGGAGTTTCAGTGATATGGATGGCTTGGGACACGATCTTACAAGATTTGGAATCGAAGTTTTCCTAACTGATCATACATTCATTCTCTTAAGTGTTAATTCCTGGAACTGAATGGTTATTGAGCTCAAATTTATAATAAAGATTATAAATTAGTCATTCACTAGTGGACTAATGGTACTTAAGGATCAAGAGGTAATTAGAATGGTAAAATGATAATTTTGACTAGTTCTAATTTATGAATCAATAATTGGAGGACAGAAGTACATGAAATGATTATGTGAGTAGACTACACGAGAATACTCTGTAAATATATTCTGTAATCTCTAAGAGTGCAATTTCATATTTATAGTGAAGTAATAATGGAATTATTAAATAAGATTATTTAATTAAAGAGTTTAATAAATAATCTGGTTTATTGGAGTTTAGGATTATAGGTCCATGGTCCCCAAGTCATCTCTATACCACGCTGTCTAGAGTGTGAATATTGCAAGACATAAGAAAATGATTGACTTGCAAAATGATTTTTTATTCTAGGGTAAGTATGTAATTATAAGATAATTATGTGTGATTAATTAATTAAGAATTAGTTGATTGAATTATTTATATATTTAAATATAATTTTCAGAAATTACACATACACACACACATATATATATATATATATATAATTATCGATAAGTGAGACAGAATATCTAATTTATGAAATTAGATAATTAAATTATTATTAGATAATAATTTAAATCAACTAGATCTATTATTTGTCAAATAACAGATAAGTTAGTTGATAGGAATAATCAGATATGTTAATTTTGAATTAACTGATATCTAAATAATTATCTTATTAAAATAAATATTTAATTCGTAGTAATTGTCATCTGTCAGTCACTTATAGGGTATCAGAAATTGACATGGACTATTGTAGCATCATGTGGCACTACAGTAGTGAGTGTGAAACACTGTCCGTGGTGCGGTGAGGCATTGTGCTGGCTCACGACCCACTGCAATTGGGAATTTTATAATTAAATATTATTTCAGTTTATCCCTAAAAATCTGATACGTGATCTAGAATATATACAGATATTATTCTATTGGTCTGTGTTGTTCAAAGAGGAGGAGAGACTCAGTTGATCAGATCATCGATTCGTCAATCAAAAGTTGAATTGAGAACACGATTGGTGTCATAGAGATTTCTTCTATGATTAAACGTTAATCAAATCTCTAAAAGAATAATCATCATGTTCTTTTAGAGAATCGTCTCACTAAAGTTATTCCCAGTAAATTTTTAGATCTCATGTGTTGAGAGCATCTACAGACAGAAAAATTATCTTGTAATACTCTACGTGCCCACACACGTCCTAGTACGTTGAGGATTGACTTGGAAGATTTTGGTGTGGATCTCAGAGTCTACTAATCATTTGAATGATTTTGTGAGAACGGAGGATCGGTCGGTTTTTGCAAGGACACTTGATATAGACTACAAAAAGTATACGATTCATAAACTTGTATGTTGTAAATTTAATTTATAAATATATAATGGATCCTGACTGATTGAAAAAGAGTTTTCAATAAAAGTTTTTACTTGGTTATTGCGGCGTTACGCAAGTTTTATTTTATTAAAAGATTTATTTTTATTAAAAGTTTATTTTTATTAAAAGTTTATTTTTATTAAAATGTCACGCACCTCCACACTTCTGTCGTGCACGCGCCGCGATGATCGATAATTGGTATCAGAGCGGTCTTTATATATTTATATGTTAAATGTTGTGTGGGTTATCTTACATTATTCATATAATATGAGATATGTATGATGATGGATAGTTATGTTTTTTGAATGTATGCAAAATAATTGATCGTTAATTTTATGTTGATTACTGGGTTGGGCTTTATTTTAATTTTCCTTAGATCTTGTGTAAGTCGAATTGAGGCATAGTAATTTTTGTAATTTTATTTTGAATATTAGTGTAATTATTCCGAATGTGAGAAGACGAAGAATGTACGAGACGAACGGTAGAAATTTACTGTTCAAACATTGTTCATCCACGAAAGCATTGTTCCTGCTAGAAATTTATTGTTCGGGCATTGGTGAACAGTGCTAGTGGTACTGTACCAGTGGTGAACAGTGGCTGCCCGGGACGGTAGACGGCTGCCGGCGGTGAGAGGGGCAGTGGTGGTGATAGACAGGGATCGGAAAGTTCTATCGTCGGTGACAACTGTTATCACGTTTTATGAAAGTTTTCAACAAACCATGAAACCAACTCTATCACCTAAGTGTTTCATTAAAATACAAACTCTTTAATTATCCATTTAAATTTTGAAATTAATGTAATTTTACAATTAATTATTAGTTTTTGATTTTATGAAAAATTAAAAGGTTGGTTGGGTTTGACCCAAGTTTGACCAAATCAAATAAAGTATTTGTTTGACTAAATTAAAGTCAATTATATTAAAAGGGATAGTTATAGAAATTATTTTAATTAAGAAAAATAGTTTTTCTAATAAAAAGGGTTTTGTTCAAAACTTGAAGATTATGAAGATGGACATCAGGAGGAGAAGGTAATATTTGAAAAATATGTATTCTTGAAGTCCGTTTTGTAATTTTATTTTTCTATTTCAAGGGTTATAATTTACAAATACCCAATAGTCACTCAGTTCATTATTATTCTATTTAATTGTTAAATAATTGTTTAATTGTTATGTTTGATAATATGTTCATGCATTAGTAGATCACATGCCATACATGAAAATTTCACACAATTTTATTTAATCATGCATCTCATCTGTAGAAATATGATTTATTTGGATTGTCCTAATATGTTTATATGCATTATTTTATGAAATCAATTGCATGTAAACTGTTAGATTTTAACTAGTTCAAACTTGGTAATCACACCACACTAAAGGCTATAGTAACATTTAGGTTAACCGACATTAATAAAATATTTTTATTAAAGTTTGATGAATATAATTAATTAGTTAATTTAAGTTCACATAATTATGACTTAGGCGCTTCAGAAAGCTAAATGAACTTAGAACATTGAGATTTGATTAACTGATAATTAAATATTCATAGAGTTATTATTTTAACTAATAATTAATTTGGAATGAATTGATTAGTTAAAATAGAAACACATTATCCTAAAATAGTGAGTGAGAGAAGGTTGAAATGTCAATGTAATCTATGATCTCCATCATTAGTACAACACCGTGAGGTGCAGTGAGGGCCTCGAGATGGCTTTGTTTTCGTCCCCCTAAAAAATGGTTTGAGTTATATGAATACCAAGGACCAAGGTTGGACTTTTTAAGAAGATAGGAGGAAGTAATGTAGTTTAGTTTTGACCTACCTTAAGATGGAATATTCTAAATGAAGTCATGAAATTTGAAATGATGGGTTACACTCACAAAGTCAAAATTAAACTTTCACGTGGATAGTTGTGACTTGACCGAACAAGCGATACATTATTGTTAAAAGAGAAAATATGACATACTTTAAGTTTTAATTAATAAGGATGAGAATGTCCCATAGATAGTATGAGGTTAATCTGACCGACCCTAATGCGTCACATTAATCGTTGAGTTGTTTTATCATGGTTAGTAAATGCTAAATTTATGTATTTATTATGATTGCATTCATGCATCACATATACTTTTTGAATTCTACATATTTATCAAATATATTGAAACATATATGTTTTATATTTCAATTACAATATTATGTCTACCATGGGCAACCACCCTGTTACTGCTTTACTCGCATTGAGAAATTGTATGGTGATAATTTCATACTTGGAAATCAAATATGAACTTAATGCTAATTTGCTTATTGAGGAATGTTCTGAGGAGCCTGTTACTAACGCCCCTAAGAATCTTAGGAACAAATATGTTGCTTGGATCATATCAAACAACAAGGTGAAGTACTACATGCTTGTGATCATGAATGATGTTCTGAGAACCAAGCATGAAAACATGGAGGCTGCCTGTGAGATTATCGAATCTTTACAGGCAATGTTTAGGCAGGATGGGTATATGAATATTAAGATGAGGAAGGGTACTTATGTTCGAGAAAATGTTTTGAAAATGATCAACATAATGCACAAGGTAGAAGTACAAAGGGTGACCATTGATGAGCGACTCAAGTTAGCATCATACTACAGTAGCTCACACCAGCTTTTTCTGCGGTCATGACCAACTATGTTATGAAAAAGTTGCAATTCAAGATGACCCAATTGTTAAATGAACTGTAAACTTTTGAGTCACTCAATCTTAGAATGACCAAAGAGGGTGAGGCAAATGTTGTCGAGCAAAATCTTTCTTCCAATATTCTTAAGAATAAAAGAGTAAAGATAGCCAAGACCTCGTCGAAAGCCAAGAAGAACAAGAAAGACAGCAAGCCCAAAGGAAAGTGTTTCCACTGTGGGGTTGAAGGTCATTGAAAGATAAACTATAACAAGTATCTCTCTGAGCTGAAAAAGAAAGGTAAATATGATTTACTTGTACTTGAAGCTTGTTTAGTGGAATATGATTTATCATCCTGGATACTTGATTCAGGAGCCATTAACCATGTATGTTCTTCTTTGCAGATGCTTGATTTGTCAAGAGAGCTGGCTGATGGTGAGGTCATTTTACGAGTTGGCACTGGTGACTCGTGTCAGCTAAAGAATTAACGACAGTCCGTTTACTTTTTGGATTTAATTATTTAGTTTTGAATGATGTTTATTATATTCTTAGTTTTTTGAGGAATTTGATTTCTCTTTCATTTTTGCAAGAACAGTTATTCAAAGTTTCTTTCATTAATAAAGAATTTATATTTCTAAGAATGGATTCGATATTTGTCATACTAAAATTATAAACGAAGTGTATATAATTAAACTGACTAAACGTGCATTAAATAATTCTGTATTATTTAAAGTAGCAGAACCTAAAAATAACAAACGACAAAGAGTTTTTCATGATGATAACACATATTTATGGCATCTTAGGTTGGGACATATTAAGCTAGATAGGTTAAAAAGGTTAACAAAGCATGGTGCTTTGAGAGAGCTAAAAGTTGAAACTCTTTCTGTTTGTGAATCCTGTCTAGAGGGTAAAATGACCAAGAGACATTTCACAGGAAAGTGCCAAAGAGCCAAGGAACCACTTGATTTAGTACATAGTGATGTACGTGGACTAATCAATGTACAAGCTAGAGGTGTGTATGACTATTTTGTCACTTTCCTTAACGACTACTCAAGATATGGTCATAGTTACCTAATGCATCGAAATTCTGAAACTTTTGGAAAGTTTAAAGACTTCAAGGCTGAAACTGAAAAGTAATTAGATAAATCATTGAAAACCCTTCAATCCGAACGAGGTGGTGAATATTTGGATTTAGAATTCAAGGATTATTTACTTGAGTGTGGAATCATATCCCAACTTACAACACCTGGAACACCACAGTAAAATGGTGTTGCAGAGAGGAGAAATTGAACCTTATTTGATATGGTTAAGTTGATGTTAAGCTACTTATTATTGTCACTTACATTTTGAGAATATGCACAACACACAGCAACTTACATTTTGAATGTAGTGCCCTCTAAGTTTGTAAGCAAGACGCCTTTGGAGTTATAGAATGGCTATAAACCTAGTTTGTGTCATTTTCATATATGGGGGTGTCCAGCTCACGTTCTTAAACCCAAGACCGGAAAGTTAGACTCAAGGTCTGAGGTATGCATATTCGTTGGCTATTCTCTAGAGGCTAGAGGTGGGTACTTATATAGTCACAATAATCAAAAGGTGTTTGTGTCGACAAATGCAACTTTTCTTGAGCATGACAATATGCAAACCTACAAACCTCATAGTAAAGTAGTTCTTGAGGAATTAACAACTGATGAGATTAGACCACCATTTCTACTGATAAATGAAAAACTAGAGAAACCACAGTTCCTGCAAAAAATACCCTAGTGCAACGTCGTAGTGGGAGGGTTGTGAGACAACCAATTCACTACGAACTAGAGGCACATGTCTTAGTGTCATACACTAATATACGATCCATTATCTTATGCAGAAGCAATAGATGATCTTGAAAATGAGAAATGGCAAGATGCCATGAACCACGAAATGAAATCTATGTATTCTAATTCCGTCTAGGTACTTGTAGATTCACCTGAAGATGTCAGACCCAATGGATGTAATAGATCTTCAAGAAGAAAAGAGGTGTAGATGGGAAAGTAGAAACTTTCAAGGCATGGTTAGTAGCCAAGGGTTATACACAAATGGGAGGGAGTCGATTGTGAAGAGACATTCTCTCATGATGCCATGCTAAAATCCGTTCGCCTCCTTTTGTCCATAGTCCCTAGTTTTGACTATGAGATATGAAAAATAGACATCAAGACAGCTTTTCTGAATTACTCTTTCGAAGAAATCATATATATGATGCAACTAGAAGAGTTCGTACAAAAGGGGCAAGATCTGAAAATATGCAAGTTGCTTAAATCCATTTATGGATTAAAGTAAGCATCTAGATCTCGGAATCTTACTTTTGATGAGATTATAAAGTCTTATGATTTCGAGCAAAATGTTGACGAAGCATGTGTTTATAAATACACCAAAGATAAGATAGTGGTTTTCTTAGTTCTTTATATTGATGATATTCTACTCATTGAGAATGATGTAGAAACTTTTTCAAAGGTAAAGAAGTAGTTAGCTGAGAAATTTCAAATAAAAGATTTGGGAGAAGAGAGCTATGTTCTAGGCATCCAAATCTTAAGGGATAGAAAGAACAAGATCTTGGCATTTTTTCAGGCATCTTATATTGATAAGGTGCTGGAGAGATTCTCTATAGAGAATTCCAAGAAAAGTCAACAACCGACCAGGAATGGAATTTTCCTCTCCAAGGAACAATGTCCTAAGACACCTTAGGAGGAAGAGCATATGAGAAAGGTTCACTATGCTTCAACAGTTGAAAGTCTCATGTTTTTCATGTTGTGTACGAGATCGGACATCTGTTATGCAGTGGGAATTGTTAGTCGTTATCAATTAAATCCAGGTTTGGAACACTAGATTGCAGTAAAGCATATTCTCAAGTATCTTAGGAGAATGAGAAACTATAAGCTTGTTTATTCAGGTGGAGACCTTAACCCCACTGGATATATTGATTCTTATTTTCAATCAGACAAAGACAGTAGAAAGTCGACATCAATATCCAAATATGGACAAACCACTGATCTTGTACTGTGATAACAGTGGGGTGGTAGCAAATTCCAAGGAACCGAGGAGTCAAGCACATGGAGATGAAATATCATCTTGTAAGAGAGATCGTGCATCGATGGGATGTAACTGTTATGAAAATAACATCAAAACAGAACCTGACTGATCCTTTTACAAAGACACTTCCTGCAAAGTCATTTAAGGGTCACGTGCGTAACATGGGATTAAGAGAGATGCCACATTTTCTTTAGGGCAAGTGAGAGATTATTGAGGGTTATGCCCTCAAAACATGTGTATTGACATTTTGATATGAAATTTAACAGGATTACATTTTTCTTATAATTGTTCTTTTAAATTATTATTGAATAATTTATATAAATGTCTAAAAATTCCATATTCATTAATGAGACTATGATCTTGTATTAGTACGAAAGAATTAAGATCATAGATAATGAATAAAATTGTCAGCAACATATTAAAGTATGAAATCTTTAATGAATGGTTGCTAATACGATTCACTAAATATTATGAATGCGTATGATCTAGATCTAGATCATTGATGTGGATAGACATCTTAGGTACGTTATATAATAAGAGTATATATGACAGGACCAATGTGAATTAATATCTTTAATAACATGTCGTTTATCATAAAAATTTAGTCATGAACTCATATGCATGTCCACTGGATCTTTTGATTCACTCATTAAGGTCTGTTTGTTAATCAGGCTGGTGACTTTTGTTTCGAAGATTCGGTTATGTGGATGGCCGGGGACATGATCTTACAAGATTTAGAATCTATGTTTTCCTTACGGATCGTATATTGGTTTACTTAAGTGTTAATTTTGGAACTGAATGGTTATTGAGCTCAAATTTATAATAAGATTATAAATTAGTCATTCACCAGTGGATTAATGGTACTTAAGGATTAAGAGGTCATTAGAAGGGTAAAATGGTAATTTTGACAAGTTCTAGTTTAAGAACCAATAATTAGGGGACAGAACTACATGAAATGATTATGTCAGTGGACTACATGAGAATACTCTGTAAATACATTGTATAATCTCTAAGAGTGCAATTTCATATTTATAGCGGAGTAATAATGGAATTAGTAAATAAGATTATTTAATTAATAATCTAGTTTTTTAGACCTTAGGATTATAAGTCTATGATCCATAACTCACCTTTATACTATGTTGTCTAGGGTGTGAATATTTCAGGACATGAGAAAATGACCGACGTGTAAAAGGAATTTTATTCTGGTACAAATACATAATTATGAGATAATTATGTGTAATTAATGAATTAAGATTTAATTAATTAAATTATTTATATATTTAAACATAATTTTCGAAAATTATATATATAAATAATTATCAATTTTTTTAATTATCGATAAGTGAAATAGAATATCTGATTTGTCAAATTAGATAATTAAATTATCATTAGATAATAATTTAAATAAACTAAATCTGTTAGTTGTGAAATAACAGATAAGTTAGTTGATAGGGATAATCAGATATGTTAATTTTGAATTAACTGATATCTAGTAATTATCTGATTAAAATAAATATTTAATTCACTAATTGCTGCATGCTGATCGTTGATAGGGTACCAGAAATTGACATGGACTATTGTAGTGCGACGTGGCACTACAATAGTGAGTGCGGAACAATGAAGTGCCTCACGACACCACTATAGTGCCATGGGGCATTGTAGTTGTGCACAATTGCAGTGGGTCCCACTGCAACTAGTAGTTTCACAATTAAATATTATTTACTTAATCCCTAAAAATATGGTACACCATTATCAAGAATATATACATATATTATTCTAATGGCCTATGTTCTTGAAAGAAAATGAGATGATCAGTTGATCAGATCATCAGTTTGTCAACCAATAGTTGAACTGAGAACATGATTGGTGACAGAAATATTTTCTTCTATGGTTAAACGTTAATCAAATCTCTAAAAGAATAATCATCACGTTTTTTAAGAGGACCGTCTCACGAAAGTCATTCTTAGTAAATCTCTAGATCTCATGTGTTCAGAACATCTAGAGACAGAAAAAGTGTCTTGCAATATTCTACGCGCCCACACACGTCCTACTGCGTTAAAGATTGATTTGGAAGATCTTGATGTGGATCTCGGAGTCTACTAATTGTTGGAACGATTTTGTGGGAACGGAGGATCGATCGGTTTTTATAAGGATACTTGATATAGACTACAAAAGGTATATGATTACTAACCTTGTATATTGTAGATTTAACTTATAAATATATAATGGATCATAACTGATTGAAAAAGAGTTTTCCATAAAAGTTTTTATTTGATTATTGTGGTGTTGTGCAAGTTTTGTTTTATTAAAAGATTCATTTTTATTAAAAGTTTAATTTTTTGAAAAGGTCACACGCTTCCGCCGCACACGCGCCGCAACGAACAACATTATGAAGATGCCTTAACAACAGTCTCAAATAAGGATCATGATTAACATGTTTCCTACTCACATCTCATGGTTATGTTGGCCCTGAAGGAAACCTACGGTAAGAAGTCATGAACGTCGAGATCCAATCGATGTACTCAAACTTAGTTTGGAATCTTGTAGATCCCCGTAAAGGGGTAAAACTTATAAGGTGTAAATAGATTTATAAGAAAAGGAGAGGTCTTGATGGAAATGTGGAGATATTCAAAGCTAGGCTAATAGTCAAGGACTACACCCAAAAGAAAGCAATTGAATACGAGGATACCTTCTCACCGGTGGCCATGCTTTTGTCCGTCTCAATCCTCATGTCCATTATTGTTGTCCTCAATTATAAAATTAATTAAAGTGGTTTTATAATTTACTTAAGTCCTGAAACTATTGTCAATGAAAAAAGAGTAAAGATTAAACAATTTTTCAGATAAACTCTTCTGAGATAGTTCAAAATGTTATTCGCAGTCTTAAGATCGACTAGACAATCGAATCCAATTACGACTGTTAGGTTGAACCAAATGATATCGGTATTGGGGCATGGGAGTGGAGACTCTAACGGTTGACCTAGACATATTATAGAACATGTTGAATAGACCAGTAACAAGTTAGTTTAAAGCAAAGTTGTTTAACTAGCTTTAAATCTGATTGTTACACCTTAAGGGCATTTTCATAATTACTTTAATCCTGTGGTGAATATGAAACTTGACCTAGTTACTTGCGATCTTTGAATTGTCGTACAATATCTCGGTTGTTGGGATCATGATTCAACTATGTTGGAGTTGCGCGATTCACAAATATAGAATTCGTGGTAAGATTGCAATAACAACAATACCACCTTATGATTTATTGATGGATGTGTGAATGAATAAACCAGACCGGATACTCAATGACATGAGTAATTGAATAAAGCATTGTGAACTGTAGGAGACACTTCACTGATATGTCTTTCTTATTCACAGTCAATAAAGAAGTTAAGAAAATAATAACAAATGGGGGTAAAATGGTAATTTTACATCCAAGTCTTGTTACTGATATTCGTGAAGGGTAACGTCATAAAATATCTAGTGAACCATGAAATATTTATTTACACCAACGGAAAACGTAGAGCGTGTGAATCGAGAGTTGATTCGGTATCAGACCTATAGTGGAGTCGTACGATGTCAAAGTTAAATAGGTCATGAATTTATGAAGATAAATTAGCTATATATTTGAATCTCATAACTTTATTCATGTGTGTCCATTCGATCTCAGAAATAGCTCATAAGGATGAGAATGAGAAACAATTTCAGTTAGACAAAAAATGTGTAGACATAGCAGAAAATAGTTTTCACTCACCCCTCCCTACACTTGCCGTCGAATACCAAGAGGAAGAAGAGAAAAAATATTTGTTCTTCCTCAGTTTTTTAAAGAGTCCACACTCTATTCCTGAGAATATCCTTATGAGACATACTTCTGAATTCTATAAGTGGTTGTTGGTGTGAAGATCGATTGAAATTCTGCGAATTTCAAGAACGAGGAACGCGAAACAATAAATTGGATCTTGCCAATTCAGAAATTCTCCAAGGTAAAAATGTTTCTATCTTTTTTTTATATGTTTATCTAAATATGTATGATCGTTGTATGGTTTTATATTTGATATGATTAAATATTTGTTGCGAAATATTTTGATATTCCACCCACGAACCGTTCGTGGTTCATTAATTTGTCATTAAATTTTAAAATCTGATCCAACAAAAGGTGTTTCCGAAAAAAAAGACTTAAAGTGAAATGTAGTACATGAATGAAACCCGATCCAACAGAAGGTGCTACAAAAAAAGACTTAAATTGAAATGTAGTACATGAATGAAAAGCACGACGAACAGAAGGGAAGCCTAAGATGCAACGATCTCCTCTTCAGCAACAATCGGAAGCATCGTTTCCCACAGCACCAACAAGATCGGTTGTAGTAGTCCCAGCAGAGGGCTCGGAAGCGCTAACTGTGACGTCTTCTGTAGAAGCATGCATCTCAGTTTGAGCAGAAGAAACGTCAACAAGTGGCATCTTTGGGGGAAGATTTTCCAAACCATATTATAGCCTAAGCTATAAACCATATGTTCGGCTTCGTCAAACCAAGCCTGAAACTCTTCCCATGTTGCCTTTTCCTTCTTATCTGCCTTGACTCGAGCTAACTCAATTGCTGCCATAGAGTCCTCTGTAGTCTTCAAAGACTCCTCAAGCTTCTGACGCTCCTCCACTGCCGTAGCCACATCCTGGATGAGCTTTCCCACGGCCTCCTAAAGCTCGGCTTCACTTTTCTTCAGTCGTTCAATTCTGACCTTGAGAAAGTCGAGAACACCATAGCACTCAACGACTTATTTCTTCATGGGGAACATGGTGTGTTCACAGGATAGATAATACTCTTGAAGAGCATTATGGTGTACGACGACCTAAAGAAGAGAACAGAAGTAGAAGGTAAAATGTAAGTGAACGGGTAAACTAAATGTAGAATAAACAAGAAAGAAAAGAAATGCATACCCTCATCAGGTCATGGCTCAATGAACAAATTAGGTTACCAGTGCCAACACCTTGGGTTGCTGCCGCATCAGTCTTAGATTGAATTCCTTGAAACATGATGTGAGCGAATTGAGGGTCGTTCAAAACACTTACCGAAGTTGGAACGAGAGAGGCACTAGAATACCTCCTCCACTTCCGAAGGGAAAAGTCTTCACCCCTCCCTTGAGGATCAGGAGCTAGCTCCTTGGACAACTGATGGGGGAGGAACAGGATGAGGAGTTGTTGAACACTCTGAGCGACCCTCACTCTCGGTATGGGGAGCAAGAGAAGATGAAGGCGCAGGAGCGGCTTGTGAAAAGCGGGATGTGTCTGCTCTCGGGCGGATGTTCCTTCCGTCTTTAATGTTGCCAAACAAATTGCTGCGAATACGCTTTGCCATCTCTGCACCCTCAGCAACTCTTTAGAATAAATTTTCTACATCTTCCTCTTCTTGTGAATCCGTTGACCTAGAGGAACTCGAAGCGGACTCACCGGAAATTGAATGGAAAGAGGGAACGAGAATACCTTTTGGGATTTCAAAAGAGGATGGCAGAGAAGATGTTGTAGCAACAGGATCTTCAGGCGGGACAAAGGCTACGTTAACCTCTCTCCTCAGGTCATGAAGTTGGTACCACTCCCACTTCGGACCACGGAAAGCAGTGGTTACCCTTTCGTCAAGTGCCCTTGTTAAGAAAGGATTCTTGTTAGCTTTCCTATCTGCAGAAGAAAGATATTTTTCAGAAAATGGAAATGTAATGAAAAAGCAAAGAAAGAAATTGAAAAAAGTAAACGCGGAACCGGAGCTTTAGCGACTTACTGAAAATTAACCAGTTTCTAGAAATTATCCAACGGTCATCACCGCCCCAGTTCCCGTCAATTAGCAGTGTGTCTCTTTCCCAGCCTTTGTCTCCCTTCGGGATCTCGGTTATCAGAGGCCCTCTATTTTTTTACGGCTGAGGCGTAAGAGAATAACTCGCATTTCTACGTTTTGCTATATAACAACACCTAAGTTCGTCTACTCCTAAACCAAGGTTGTATCTCTTATTAATGGCCTCGAAGCCAAGAAGTACCCTATACGAACTAGGGGTAAACTGAGAAAGGGCCAAACCAAAGGTGGAAAAGAATTCTTGAAAGAAATGAGAAAACGAGAGTCTAAGGCCTAGGGTTATATACAACGGACTATGGTTAATTTGATAAGGAGCTCTACACGGGACTCTCGTGGTCGTACTCTCCCCTAAAGCACATATAACATCGGGAGGGAAGGCTTCTCAATAGTGGTCCATAAACTACACGAATTCCTCCAAGCTATTGACTAAGGGGGTGAGGCTTAAAAAATGGTATAATCTTCCATTGCCCACAGAAATCTTAAAACTAGAAGAAGCAAAGCGAAGGAAGAAGAGGCAAAGAAGAACTTACAAGAATGAAGATGGAAGAATGAATTAAGAAAAACCTTAAATAGACCATGGACGTCAAAGGAAATTGGGAAATACTCCATCAGATGAGATGTTTGCAGGTACTTGATGGCTGAGAGATGCGGCTAATAGTGTGATAAGACAAACCCTCATAAGAACTTATGAATGATAAAATGCCAGCTAGCTGGAAAAGAAGGCATGCTTTTGTCATATGGAAGATTTGAAATTCACACCGCGCATTCCCAATAAATGACAATCGAAAATGGAAAGACATAACAGCTAAAAGAAATGATGAGTAATATATGACAAACGAAGAATCACTTAGGAAGCACATTGTGCATTTTTTAGGAGTGTCAGTAAAAAATGGAAACGAAGCGACAAACAAAGCATTTATTGCAGGCCATCAAGATAGGTCTTGATGCGTATAACGAGAACAGAATACATGACAATAGAGGTGACAACCATTACACCTTAATGAATGAAATTTCGTTGAGTGTAATGGAGGTCAATGAACAGATTAAATCCTATCGTACATGTGGTAAGATCTGGCTCAATGCAGGAGAAAGAATGAATGAGAACCGTAAGATTAACTTGGCGGTTTAGAAGCTTTCTTTCAACCAGTGGAAATAATAAATGAGAATCGTAAGATCAACTAGGCGGTTAAGTTAGTAATTTAATATGAGAATATCTTTTTTAGAAGCTTATCAATTCCCTTTTATTAGCTACGAGATAGGAGAATTTGTTATAATCTTTATTAAGAAATTTGTATATAAATAGAGGTGTGCATCACCTCTAAAAAATTAGTCGAATTCAAACTCTTAAACTATTGAGTTCTTATTTTTTTTACTATCGTAAATTTTGTTTTATTAATTGATTCTTCCGTGGACGGAAAAATCCTTTACATTCATGTAAATACTCCAATTCAACCTAGATTGAGGCACCGAGCCATGACCGCACGTTCACTTCTGGACCTTAAAAGGGAAGAGAAACCGACAATCGACTTTCGAAGGGAATAAACAATGTAAATGGCGAAAAGAAGGAGCGGGAAATCCACAGAGGCATTGCTCAACAACGTCATGTGATTGTCAATGCGCGTTTGGGCCGACCACTAGGCAAATTCGTGAAGTTTTCCATCTAATTAAGATTGTTGTGGTTGTTGAACTTGTACTTCCTTTCCTATGTGTACTTCGAGTCAGATTCCTAGTAGTGTAATGAAGTAGTTCATGAGTTTGTCAAAATGGCTCTCACTGTTGATGCTTGTGGACTGTTACATGCACTTTTTTATAAGTCACGGATACATGACACATGTCATGCATTATAGTTTATGAGTACTGGTTCAAAAGGTTTCTAACTCTTGAGTCTCAGGTCAATGTCTATCAGTTTATGTATATCAATTTTTTGAGTCCCAGCCCAAGTAGCATAGGTCGGGTGGATCGGTCAGGTTGAGTAGAACAAGTCTGGTCGAGTCGTAATTGAGATGTCATTGAATGTTCCACGTGACATGATGCAAATGGACCACCACAAAGCATGCCCCTCAATCATCAACTGACATGTTAGCACTGTCAATATTATGTCACCCTCATCATTACTATCAAATGGAATATTTCACGACGTCGTTCTTCAAGTCAAAATTTTTTTTTTTACGACCAACAATTAACATTTAATGACACATCTCCTCAAACCAATCAAAATACATGAGAATACTCAAAACTTCTTAAAACAAGTCTTGCCAATGCTTTATTTCCCCTATAAATACCCTCTCCAAATCTTTAGAGAGGTAAATCTGACTCGCCTTAGGTCTATAATTATGCTAAATTCCACACACACACTTACTTAGGCATTAGAAGTTCTTTGACATGGTCTCCATTCCATTGGTGTGTACCAGTTCTTGAGTTTCTTGTCTTTATTTATGTGTAGGAGAACAAGTTACTCGCGAAGCACTTTTGCTCTCCATTTTTTAGCACCAACACTTACTAAGCCTAGTTAGAAGATAATCCCTTTCGCAAGAGAATGTAATCTTTTGTTGGTGTTAATGCAATTAACCGTTTAAAAAAAACGTATAAGATTAATTTCATTTTCAAATTGACCTTATATTTTGCTTACTATTAAGTAATTCCATTAGAGGATGGTCGATGATTTATAAAAGGTTTAATTATGAGAGAATCTATTTAATATAACTAACATTTTTACTTTTAAATGGTCCGTGACTCTGAGATTATTATCAATTTCCCGTTGGAAAGAACAAACAACACGTGAAAATTCAACGTTGAGCAAATTGGAAAAAACACACCAATTAATTATCTCCAAAATTTGTCCAAATCTCATGCTTCTTTCTTGTTTGGATGATGGGATGAAACACACCAATTCCAAAGCTTTTTGGAAAATGGTCGTGTGCGTGTGTGGGGCAGAACAATGGTGCATTTGCACACAATAATTAGAGAGCTAGGCACACGCACATGACACTATGAAATTGGTGCTTACCCAAATGTAGAATGAAGGAAAAGAGAGTCAAACACACTGCAGAAATTGGAAAGTATGTTCCTTGTTCTAATCCAATTCATATACCCACTTACTGAGTAATGCCACCCCCACGTGAGGTTTAGCTAGTTCACTGTCTTTTGCCCAAAAAAAGACGTATTATTATATAACAAAGACAAAATACAGATGATGACAATTTTCACGTGTCCTTATCTACAACGTCAATGGTCATATGCTGGCTAAGGAACCAGCGTTAACAGTCCGGGCCACTCACTGGGCAGCCCCCACTACTTTTACTACATTGTCACGTCCATTTCTCAGTACAAGTCATCAGGCAATTGGTTTATAGTTTCCATCCCTTCTGGTACGGCCAAGGACAAGTGTCCTTTGAATTCCAGTAGGACAAGTATTGGAATAATTTTGTCCCTTAAATTTTATTTTAGCGAATCACGGGCTTCAACAAGAGATGTTGAATCTGAAGCGTGGATCTGAATAATTCTGGCTAAATGTTAAAAATTAAAAAAAAATGACAACTCTGACTAATGTGACACAATCTAAACTGTTTAATAAGATGATTTGATAACGTCAAACTGACGTGTCTACTGTTAGAGACCAACGGTAGTCAATCTCTTTCTTTCAAGAAGAGAGGGAAGTAAATGGAATTTAAAGCCATTGTAACTTTCGGCATACTATATTATGCATTCTATAGTTATTTAGATAATTATCAAATATTCGTACTCTTTGCAAAAAACACAAGAAAAATTTAATGATTTAAATTGATTGGAATGTACATTACATGTGTTGTATATGAGTTATACTTTTATTGAGTTAGGAGTTTAGAATTTAAAATTTAGGCAAAATAAACGGTCAATTTGAAAATGTATAATTGCAGTTAACTAGTTAAAAAAGATATCCACCTCATATATGTTGAGATTTAAATCTTCAACGTTTGTGATCTTCTAACTCCGAGCAGGGAACTTGCAAAACGACTCTGATATCAAGGTGGTGCACTTTATCGAATAGCTTTGGACAATCAAGTTAGTAGTTAATCCGACCAGGTATACAGTATTTAGTAATTTTTGTAGAAGGATCAAGTTGCTTTTGACAATTTACCTTGTTTGGTATTATAGATGTATGAAGCGTTGGTGGTGGCATGGTATGTAGTGCATGATAAACCGTGTTGACAATTTAATGCTTGTTACCGAGTTGCCCCTACATACGTGCCCCTTACGTGACATCTTACATATAGTCAATCGTGAATTGTTTAGTAGAGGGAGCATCCAACTTAGATTATATATTTTATGTATTATACATAGTTTCTCCTATAACAATATATATGCATAGTTGTATTTTTTTTAATACAATTTACTCACCAAAAACAATTACTATCTTGTTCTCTACCGAAAAACTGAGTTGTTGTTAGTATATTTAAAATTTTATTTGGAACCCAATTGCATATATTGACATTTAATTTATTTTCTACCAATAAAGACGCGACACGAGTGTAGAATTATTTAAAACATGAGCTTTTGGAAGCAAGTAGTCAATCAAAATAACACGCATCATTCATTAGGGTAATAATGAAAAGTTCTTTTTAGATGCCTTTCTTTCCTTTTTGAAAACAGATTTACTCATCTTGAAGAGATTTGTTTATGAGATCCAAACCGTCCACTCATATTTGTTACGTATTATGATAAAACTAATATGATTTTCTTTCGTTTTTATCTTTTAACGGGAAATCATTTAAAAAAGCGAATGACCTAAATAAAATAGATGATCGCTTATTCCTCCAACAAGAAGCTATCAGCTTCCTTCCTTTTCTCGCATTTATGTACAAGAATTTGTCTACATGTTTATCAGTCACTTTTTCTGAAAGCAACATCTAACAATCCATAATTCATTTAAAAATAATAATAAAATATTGTACATAAATAGTAACACCGACATACAAAAAACTTTGTTAAAATAGAAGCCTAGCTTTGTTGACCAGATTGGATTCTAATTAACAAATTAAAAAAATACAATCGGTTAAAAAAGTAAAAAAAAATATTTATTAAATAACTGTGGGGAAATTAAATATACATATAGTAACTTATATTGTAGAGAAATCTGCTATGATCTACGGTCAATAATCTTCATGATGTAAAAGAAAAGCTTGAGAAGGTCAACGAGCAATGTTTGACTTTGTTGTAAAACCCAGTTGTTGCTCCATCTCCCAGCTTAGCTTTGGGGCCACCTCATAGTGCTTGGGAACATACTCCTGGTCAAAGTCAACAAGCAAAAGCATTGTACTTTATGGTGGGCCCCAGTTTTGAAGCGTTACACGTGTAAGGAAAGAATTGGTTTGAGTGTTAGAATGTACCTCGAGCTTGCACATGAGTTCCTGGGCAGTTGAGGCAGAGACAATAATGTGACGGGCAGCTGGTGTTATAAAACCTTCGTCAACAGCTTTGTCTATGAACGATAGAAGTGAGTTGTAATACCCATCAACATTCAACAGCCCAAC
Organism: Datisca glomerata; assembly: GCA_003255025.1. Classification (NCBI taxonomy): domain Eukaryota; kingdom Viridiplantae; phylum Streptophyta; class Magnoliopsida; order Cucurbitales; family Datiscaceae; genus Datisca; species Datisca glomerata. The sequence continues at coordinate 81,022 of QANY01013250.1, read as the reverse complement.
CTGCATCAAATTTTTACAAATTTCTCTTAATTTTCTGATATTTGTAATAGAAAAATTTATGTTCATAATTCGAAAATGAATTTTGAAAAATTACTAAAACAATAAATATGTATGATATTACCATTCTATTGTTGTTTTTAAAGATAACTTTTTATCAATCAGTTAAAATCAGATTACGTGTTTGATAAAGTTATTTTATGAGAAATTCTTAAAATTAGAGTATCCGAATTAGATAACCTACCGGATACAGGTCCTTCATTTTTTAAATTTGTTTGGGCGGAGCTATGTTTATGGATAATTATACTGTTTTAAGGTTAAATTATGGATGTTATTTACAACGGCAAGTTCGTGAGTGTTGTGTGAAAACGCTAAAAAAATATTTTTTTAAATCATATTTATTTAATTAATATATTGTGTGAATTATATTTTGACATTTAATGACACTTTTACCAAAAATACATATTTAATTATAATTCGATATTTTATTTTGTCGTTTGTGCACAATAATTAATAGTCTAATACATTAATATAAAACAATGCCTAGATTTTCAATGATGGGGAATTTCGAATGTAATAAATTAATGCAACAAAAGAAATTTGAAGAGCTGGTTATTTACCGGTTTATCATGGATTCCCAACTGAGCCCAAGTGATTACTTCCAATAATTCTTCCAATGTGCCATAGCCACCTGTAGGTAATTTTGGTCAACTTTTCATGCCCTTTAATTTTGTCCCTTTAATAACATACATTTGAGATTATCAGAGAGTTGAATGGAATGACTTAATTTGGCTAGTTTTAGGGAAAACTTTACATGTTCATTAATCATGATGATTATATTAATATACCTGGCAGAGCAATAAACGCATCAGCTTGACGAGCCATCTCAGCTTTGCGTTGGTGCATGTTATTTACTGGTCTCACTTCTCCGACCGTTTCTCCAGTAATCTGAATATAATAATTAAATTCAAATTGATATGAGAGTTGAAGTTTTATTTGAAAATGATGTAAAATTATTAAATTACACTTGTCCCCTTCTTATTATTATTAGAACAAAAAACTAAGAATCAATCAATTGAATGCCTCTCTTGATGCACCTAAAATTTAATAATTCGGTATCGTTCAAGTTTTAATAAATGATTCACATATCACTCGATCTCTTAAAACTTAATCATTATAAAATTATTCTATAAAATTTGGTAACTTAGTTACCTCTCTTGGCATTAAAGTTCTTGGAATCACCCTGCAAATTGAAAAGAATGAGAACAAATTAAAAAATAGAAGAGAGAGAGGGTGGGGGGTTAATTACCCCAACACGTGTCGACCACCATCGTAGACAGCTTGAGAAACTAAACCCATTAAACCAATGCTTCCACCTCCATAAACCAAGTCAATGTTCCTTTCAACCTGCAATTTTTAATTTAAATAATAAAACTCAGACGTGCTTCATTCAAACTAAACCTCAAACATTAAAAAGAAACCTTTTCATTTTCAACCATAAAAAAGTTAATTGTTTTAGACCAAACAAGAAACAAAGCAGGCAATTAATTTTTTCGAAAATCTGATGAAATTACCGAAAAAAAACCTTAGAGCAGAAGGAGGAGAAGGAAAGAGAAGTACCAGTTGTTTGGCAAGTTGAATAGCAGAAAGCTGGTAGTTGGGACTTTTGCCAGGGCTACTCCCACAGAATACACAAATACGTGTGAATCTTGATTTCAGAGAGGGCTGGAGTTGCTGCTGCTTTTGAGCTTCCATTATTCTATAGCTATATAGGCTATTAATTCTATATGCTATGCCTTAGAGTTTCAATTTGCTAGAGAGAGACAAAGAAAGAGAGGGGAGAGAGGAAGCCAATGCCGAAAGTTGGGGAGTGAAACATGGTGTTATTGGTCCATTTTTATATCCAAAAGCAGCCCGACATCTTTTCAGTTTCTCGTTTCGTGATATTATGAGTTTATCCTCGACAGGAAAATTATAAAAATGATCTTATGGACAGTTAAAGTAAATGATCAATAATTAAAAATTAATAAATATTATTGAAAAAAAGATTTGGATGGCGTGAATGCATTAGTAACTCAAATCGAGCCACAGTTTTTTCATGCAAAAAATGATAATTTTTGTTTTAAAAATTTAGGAATCATTTACTCTTCCTCTTTTAAACCTGTATTTATGTGTCATTTTCAGTTATTAAATACCTAATAGTGGAGTTTTCTAATTTTGGTACTCCCAACCCAAAAGCAAACCCTTATACTTTGTCACTACTTTTTACTCTATATAAAGCTTAATCTACATTTTCAATCTCATTGACGAAAGATAATAAGATGAGTTGACGTAATTGATTAAACTTACACACATATATTTTAAATGTCGTAGATTTGAGTCATATCATCTATTCTCCTTAAAATCTGTAATGTAATTTTAATGAAAAAAAATATGAAAGAGAAATTATGCTAATATGTATATTTTTTTTAATTAATATTTGATGACACTATTTCAAGGATTTGGATCAGAACCTTAAATTAAAAAATTGTCTTTCTAAACCTATAATGGATCCCTTTCTAAATCTCATATCCCCATGTCATGTGGTTAGAATCATACCCACGCACCTCTTACGCAATTTAATTAATTAAATCTCCTTACAACTTATAATTCTTACAATAAACTACAATCAGTGTCTTTAAAATTAACTAAAAAAATAAGGAAGAAAGAAGAAAAAGTAAAAACATGTAATTTTTTTTAGAGAATTAAGCAATAACACACAATCTTTTGGATACGAATGTTGGGATTTAATCATTTATATCAACTCATCTTGTTATAGAAATAAATACTTTAATCATATAAATTCTATGCTAAAATTTAGGCAATTAGAGAATCACATACATTGGGTTGTTATTGAGGAAGCATCTATAAATAGTAAAACATTGCCTAGAGAAACAAGTTGGTAGCGCGTGATTAGTGATGAATTATGAGTTCTAGTCTATCCATATTGAAAATTATTGCGTTGCACGTGATATTATATTCAATATGTATAATATTTTATTATGTTTTATGGTTCAATATTATTTATAGTTGATAATATCAAACTGGTGGTAGGTTATCGAAAATTGACATTGATTTTTTGTATTAATGAAAAATAAAAAATTACAAAACTACTAAGAGATAAAAAGTCAAACTTAAAAAATTATTAAACATGAAAAATTTATAAAGAGTATCTTAATTAATTAAATATTAATTAATTAGAATTAATAACTAATATATTAATGAAAAGTAATTAATATATTTCTAGTAAATTGTATTAAGTGAATTGGTTCAACATATGTATAATAATATATGTCAATCAATCACATTTAAGCATATCAAATAATAAATGATGCATTGAATAACAAATTATAGCTTAGATAAATCATATATAAAATAATTTTCTTCTCAAGTAACTCTTAATATATTATTATTATTATTATAGATATAGCTTATACATGGATGAAAATCTAAATCTATAATATATTATCTATATTTATTAAATTCATTGTAATCTTAACCTATGAATTTATACTACTTACTATCAATGACACATCAATCATTTTTAAATTAACTGAAATCCTAATTATTCAATTAGATTTTATAAAATTAAATTTTTAAGTCTAAATTTAAAATTTAGATAATGTATTGTTAATTTAAGATAAATGACTGAGAGCACAAAATATTATCGTGGATATTTATGAAAAATAAATACTCAGATATCTATTATTGAAAATAACACCCTGAAGGTTATTTAAGAAAAATTTAGAATCATAGATGGACAAAATTATAAAAAAATATTCTCATTGTTTCGTCACTTTTAATATATTATATTATAAATTACATAGGAGGAAAAAAAATATTTCTAATAATTTTTATGTGAGTAGTGAATATATGAGCAGTCGTGTAAGTGACGTGTGTTTAATCTCAATCATCTAACAGGATGAGTCTCACTATGATAACACGTCAATCTATGATTGGGATCACACAATATATGAGATTGTATGTGGACTGTCTGGCATAGAAGTGACTTTTTTATGGTTCTCAAATTATCAATAGAGAGTCATCTAATCCACTTTGAGACAACCCAACTCTGTCCCGTTAGAAAAATAACTAACTTTTTAATTTTTATTACACTTGATCTGATCTAGTTCATATACAACATATCAGATGATCCAGTTGCATGAAACTGTCACTAGAGAAAGACTACATATTAATCAGGATTAATATCTCTGGTTGCATATTTTAAGTGGTAAAAAATAAATTTTATTAGAGTAGGTCTCCCAGGCATTACGTCTTCCTTTGACTACTCGAAAAACACGAGTGTATCAAGATACATAACCTATTGTAGAGTTCTCTTATTAATTATAAATTAGGAAAAATAATAGATGCAGATTAATGTGCTGTGGCCAAAGCCTGCATCAAAAAGTACACATTTGGTCACATCCCTTCATACGAATCAAAGGCCCTATTGAAGTTTTTTACAAACTTTAAATTTATTTAAGTACTCCAATAATATTGTAAATAAACATCATAATTAGGCGTTGATTAGAAATCCAAAAAGGCAAATTAATATAATAAATCAAATTGTAATTTTTTTTAATATTTAAAATTATAGTAAAGTCCACCATCATATGATCTATAGTTAAAACCGCAATACTTTAAAGATTAGCATTTCGAACACATCGTTCCAACAGCTATAATTACATGTTTTCTTTAAAGAACAACTACTATATGTTTTCTCGCACACAGTATATTAGTGTCACGAGGACAATGTTTGGGAGATTCCCTTTGATTTAGATATTATTTAGGTTGCTTCAACTTGTCAATCATCATACATTTCTGCTCATGAGAAAAATTTTCGGTACGCACATGACGTATCAGATATTTAATAATAATTTATATCATTTGATGATAAAACTTCAAAACTTCCAAATATTTTCTCCTCCTCATGATTGTTGTAAATTGATTAGATCGTGTCAGATATTAGAAGTAAATGATGCTAGTAATCAGTTTATACTAGAAGTAAATGATGATAGTAATAAGTTTGCACTTATATATCTTAAGTAATTCATAACATTGTATTTCCAAGTGAAAAAATTCTCATCTCTAGTGAGACTGAATCTTGAGTTATTGCGAATTAATATAGTACATGACACGAATAGTTCAGTTCATTCTTGATTTTATTCTTTAATTAAAATGAGTAGCTCAAAAGGGTTTTTAATAAAACAAAAAAAAACACAAAAAGGGTTTTTTTTGTATAAATTAATGCCACTTCTTGTACTTGGCTATGTTGAGTAACTTAAAATATGCCTTTCAACATGCAAATTTTAAAAAGTCACGGGTCCACATCTCTACAGGTTTCTGGGATCTTTCCGACCTTTTATTGGTTTAATTTGCACTGGCTGATGTTGCTTAACAAAATAAGCCATGGTTTTAAGTAATTATTCAAACATCATATTAATGTTGGGCCTGCTTTTAAAAATGAAGATTAGGACCAAAATGTCATTGATTAATCGTTACGGAAAATTTTGGAATCATCTAAGATTGTTGATGCGGATAATATGCTTCACCAATCGTTGACTAATAATAAAAATTTATCTATCACAACTTCAAATCATCGAGTACACTAATTGGTAAGTGATTAGAGAGTTGAAAAGACTAATACATAAACAATGAATCATTTATGTACTACAAAAAATTCTACGATAGCTTCTTTATATGACGTTTGACTATCGATGTGTTGACCCAAATGGATATGATTGTTGTATGTGAATTCGTCGTATGAAAATCTTCATATGTCCCCATATTCATTACATTAGTTGTCGTTGTGGTGACACCGACGAGGGCGCCCTACTTGCCAACGAGGGTGCCCTACTCGCTGATGAAGGCATCTTGCTCACTGAGGCGCACTGCTCGCCGACGAGGCCACATTGTTCATTGAGGCACCCTGCTCATCGACAAGGATGCCTTGTTCACTGAGGCTCCATGATCGGTAATGATGGTGCTCTACTTGCTCATGAGAACGTCATGTTTGCCGACGAGAGTACCCTGCTTGCCGACGAGGCCGCCTAGCTTCCTGAGGTTCCCTTCTCGCATACGAGGGCACCTTGCTCGCACCCGTGCCTACAAGGGCTCCGTGCTTGCCAATGAGGGTACCCTACTCTCACCTATGAAGGAGCCCTACTCATTGGTTAGGGCACCATGCTCCCTAACTAGGGTGCCTTTCTCGTCGAGCCACCTTGCTCGCCAACGAAGCGCCTTGCTCACCAGGGAGCTCTGCTTGTCGACGAGGGCGCCTTGCTCGCGATTGCATCCGCAAACGACGTCGTGTTGAAGTTTCGCGCATACTAATGCTCTTACTAATTCACCATATTGAACCATCACGAACAAATCACCTAATGTTATATCTTGATCAAGACTGGATCATGCCACTAGAACACCTTTGCTATAATGTATACACTTTGTACTTTAGCCATCAAGTCAAGTGGTAAGACATGGATGGACCTTTTACTTGGGAATGATTTGGAGGTTGTGGGTTGGTAGGATTAAGACGAGGTTACACTGTATTGAAAAATATGTCACTCCTCCCATATACTTTAGGAGCTTTAGATGTGATGCTTTCCCGAGAAAAGACCTAGTTCTAAGAACCATTTAATGGCGGGTTGGTTGAATGGTTAATTTATGTATTTTTGACACGGCTCCCTCTCCAATCCGCCCTAGTTTCATGGTCAATGCGTTTGGCCCAAGGCGCTTCCATGGTAATTAGATGCACACGATACCTTCTAGCTATCTCGGTGTAATTAATTGTAGAATCCACATTTAAATGGACTTGTGTAGTTGATTGATGGATTAATTACGAGTGTTCTTAAGCTACTATCTTTGAACAATAGCATTCTCCCTATTTACACGAATCCACGAACTGAATCCCCAGATCATATCACATCAGAGCATGTTGACTCTAGCACTTGTCCTTTACCCTAAGCTTCAATCTTCATGTTCTTCGGCTATCGTTGTATTCCTTCGACTAGATTGACTGAGTGATAGGAAGCTCAATTTCAAGACATCACTCTAGTTAGGGGTGTAATCGGTTCGGTTCGGCTTGGTTTATGGGTGTTTTTGGAATCGAACCGAAAATATCATTTTTTAAATATCATAACCGAACCGAACTGTTGATTCAACGTAAACCAAACCAGACCAAACCATCCAAACTGGTTCAGTTCGGTTACATTTTGCGGTTTTGTCCTGCGGGAAAAAAATATATAAAAAAAATATAGGGGAAAATGTTCATTTTAACAATGTCTTAGCCTTTACAAACATACATGTGTTTTTAGAAGCTATTAAAATTATTTGAAATAAAAATCCTAAAAGCAATTATCCATCAACAATAAGGCATATATTGATTCTAATTTTGAAAAGAACAGAAACTGTGAGCCCAAATTGAAAAACGTCAATAGTCACTTTAATACTTGGTCCCAAAATGTGGTATAATAGGCATAAAAACTATGAGCCCAAATTGACAGGCAAGACTACATAAGGGCGCTATTACAGATTGACAACAATAGAAATATCAAATAACCAAACCTTCCAAATGGATATATCAAGACTTGCAAATTTGCAGGTTAAATTAGAAAACAAGAACAAAAAATGAAAACCAGAACAAATGCACACAGACAGAGTAAGTGGATTTCTGGTTTTATCATGATTAAGATTTAGCAAAAATAAATAAAAACATGTCTTTCAATGTGAAGGTTTTCCTTAGTGATGGCAGCATATCGTGCAAGTCCCCCATGCAGCTTCCTTAACAGTCAGGGCAGATGGGCCACAAGAAATGTTAACTATTGTCCGCATGTGAAGTTAAGTTAATCATCTTATATGTGACATAGATAATAAGACATTGAATACAAGAATTAAAAGATCTTGTTGAAGCACTGGGTTTTAACAAGAATATAACTTGACCTACCCCTTAGCAAAACGAGCTCCTTGCTTATAATATTCAGCTGACCTTGAAGCCAATCCATCTAAACCTTGGAACCAAGATTCGTTGTTGGATCCTGGCAGGGGAACCAACCCCTAAAAGACAAACAAAAAACTTACAAATATCATACAAGTATAGAGACTATCACTCATTTCAAGAAACTTGAATAAGAAAACCAATGCTTCAGGAAGAATAAGAAAGAAGAGAACGAGAGGGGCAGGGGGAGACTTAAGCCATTAATATTAATTGTAAACCAGTAAGAATAGTAATATCTTGAAGCCACCAGCAGTTCCTGTGTTAATGACGAGATCTGGTTGTAATGCTTGAATCAAAGCATAGGTTACAAGAAATGCTGAAACTGTACCCACACTATCAACTCCTGGGAAGTAGTTTATAAAGTTAACAAAAAGAACAAGAACTTCATTGAATACATTCACTCTTACACACTCATATACTAACCCAAAGCTACATCTTTTCATGGTCAAACCAAATTAATTTTTAGATTCTTGTAAGTTCCTCGATACCGGACCCAATGGAACTCTTTCAGAAATCAGCACAGTCGTAAATTGGCATATTAAAATATATACAGATGAGTGAGACATATTTTGCTCAGGTTGAAAACATATTCAAATCAAATCCAAAAGCCAAAAACATAAATTAATACTAGTAACTTCTCATTGTGTATGCAAGAAGTATTCAGGTTTCATACAAAATATAGGCAAATGTTAGTCATAATTACATATGATAGGTAGAAAAATCACCATTGATACGTTTCTTTCTTTCAGCATCTCATACACAGTAAAATTGCTTCTGCAACATACTTCCGACCTAAACTACCCAACAATGCATCAAAGTCATTTTTAAAGCAAGATTTATTGAAATTCAGAGTAAAGTGAATTTTTTTTATATGAAGAATAATGTGAGAATTACTTATTACATAAGGAAAAAAATCAAATGAAAAAACACTCACATCGTCCAGATGTACTAACTTTAATTGAAAACGCATTCATTTAAAAATCAAACATCTGCTAAGAAACAAACTAGATCTCCCCTTCGTCGTCGAGCAGTCGAGCAAACAAATCTGCCCTTTGTCGTCGATCAGTCGAGCAAACAGGTACCACTCCTTCATCGCACGAGCAGCCGAGAATAGTAGGTACCACTCCTTCATCGTCGCGAGCAGCCGAGAAGAGCAGGTGCCACTCCTCCATCGTCGAGAGCAGTCGCCTCTCTCGTCTCCCGTGCTGTGCTTCGAGGGTGGATGGGGTTAGGTCTGCGAGTGAGTGCGACAGTGTGAGTTGTGAGGATAAGGGGAAATTAGGGCAAATTATAGTGGTGTATATATAAGTGCGGTTCGGTTCGATTCAGTGCGGTGTTTTCATAAAAAACTGCACACTGAACCGAATCAAGCTTATTTTTAACAGATACAACCGAACCGAGTTGTCAGAAGTGTAAAAACCAGCCGAATCGCATCGGTTTGGTCTGGTTCGGGCGGTCTGGTCAGTTTTCTCGATTTTACTTACACCTCTAACTCTAACGACGATAAAAGATATTAAGCTAGAGCAAAACCCCATGAGCTAGTGGTTCTTACATTCTGCGACAGTTATTAGTCCCTTGATTGAACGTTTTGGAAATATAGTGGTTAACACACTACAAGAAAAGCCTCTTTTAGCAATCAAACTTTTAGCCACGAAGTTAATTTCGTGGTTAAAAGTGTCCTTTGGTGACCAACATTTTTGTTGGTCACCAAAGACCCCGATATTTTACCCAGGAAAATAGAAGAGAGGCCCGCCAATTTTTCCTTAGGTTTTTGCCGACGAATATTATAATTCCGTCACTAAAAGGTATAGCTTTAGCGACGAAAGAAGATATTGGTCGGTTAAAGTAGTACTTCTACCGATGAAATATATTTTTCATCGCCATAGAGTGCTACTTTTATCGACGAAATAACGCCATAGACTACCTAAAAAATGACCTCGTTTAAAGATAACAATAAATCCTTCCCTCAGCTCCCCCTCCCACCGAGTAGTTCTTTCCCCTCACCCCGCGAGCGACTTCATTTCCCCTCCCCCCGCGAGGGAATTCGTTGCCCCTCACCCCAGCGGCGAGCAATCTTTGCATGCAACCAGTTATCTTGCCTGTGAGTCCTTTCTTCTTTAATCTTTGATTTCCCCGTGTTGTTTTTGTTTATGGGTTATTTTTATTTTCTAAAAACGTTAAAGAGAAATTGAAAGTGCTTTCAAGATCAAGCGTTTGGGTAATCCTTAGAAGGAAATCTTGAGGATCCTCTGTGCTTGCTTATATCTTTATACTCTTTTCCTGTTTTGTTTGCTTGAATTGTTTCTAACATCTGGGTTTGAATTTGTTCCTTTTAGGAATCTTTATGGGTGCTTGCAGGTACTGTATAGAAGAGAGAGAGATAAAGCAATATTGTTTGGTGACTGTTCCTTGTATGACATAAGGTCGTTATTTAACTAGCAATTTGTGGGTTACATATAGTCAGGTTAGTAGCTGCAAGAAAATTTTAATATGTGAAGTCTTGAATCCATTTACTAGGTATGTGAGGTTTTCTATAATTGTCAAAGAAATGAAATGAAGAATGATAGAACTCCATTTGGTTTAACTTTGTTTGACACTTAGAAAACTAGGACATGCTAGATCATTTTTTTTTTGTGACTAATGATACTTCACTTCTAGTTCTATTGATACTTTGATGAAATTCAATACATACCATCTATGGGAAAATTATAAGTACACTTCTGTTTAGAATCGTAACTCATATATATCATCCAATCATTAGTGATTATGATTTTCGATCTCACGTTTGGATAAAGAAGGCTGGTAGAATCTAGAATTAGTTCTTGTCTATGTTAATATTTGCTTTCTGCTAAAGTTTATGCTGTCATGCACCTTTGATGGGACCATTTTACTTTGTTTCACTAAAAATGGCTCAAAAGGACCAGTTGTCATGAGTAGTGGACAGAAAAGTTGAGAAAAATAGTGAAAAACGGATTGCTACGATTGCATACAAGTGACATGATTACTCAAATTTAATGAGTATATATGGCCCTCCAACACATTCCTTCCAAAGACAAGCAGAGACCTCTTTTCTGTCGGATAATAGATGACTATGAGTGGTGCAAGTAAATACACTAAACTTTTTTCTCTTTATATTATATGTAAGACTCATGGATAGATAGGTTTGCTTAGAGTTATATTTCTATATCAGATGAATCATCCCTGGATTTCCTTTTCTTTTGCTACGTCTTTTTCCTGACTAACATGGCTTCCACCTGTATCTTCCTCTCCTATTCATCACTTTTTTCTATGTTGTTTATCTTAGAACTACCCCATTTACTGGTAAGTTGTCCTTGATTGATCATGCTTAGGAAGGCATTCAATAAAAAGGAGAATATAGGATAGAGCAAAGTGAGTCCTTCCAAGAAGTTCTTGGTTTTATTAGAAAACTATCACTATCATATTGACTTGCTTATCGGATAAGACAATATCTTTTTGGAAATATTCCATGTAAATTACTCTGTCATAATTATTTGTCCAGCTTTACTTAATTAATGAAAAAATTGCATTATGTGAGGATTTTTTGCATAATGGTTTTGTTATTCAAACTATAATTTTTCTTGCATATATTGTATTTTTTGGTGCTTTACATTTTCCTTATTTTATGGCAGTTAGGATGCTTCTAATTTCAGTTGCTAATTTAAGTGCATTGGGTCATCTTATAAGATATATAAAATTTCCTAGAATACACATACATACACTTATACATATACAAATAATACATGCATGCACATCTATACAAATTATTGTATGTATATATACATGTACGTATGTATGTGTAGACACATTGTTTGGGTATGTATTTCTCATGTTGATGGTTGATTAAAATTATGTGTAATGTGATCAAATAGGGGAAGAGAAAGAAGATTTATGTGTAATGTGAACTATAAGCTTATGCCATCTATTTTGGTGCTAAAAATGTGAAGATAGTGGCATTTTAAAGTACCTTTTGAAATAGCTTTGTCCCAATTTTATGCACTGGAGACAATATTTTTTGAACTTGTTTAATAATCATTATCATAATTAGAATGGACACTAATGAAAATGTTTTAATTGCTTAGGAAATAATATGTTGAAGGTTTTATTTGCTTAGAAATCTTTTGTTGAGAGTTTATCTAAATAGTTATTTAATTTACAGAGTGACAAAATGGACAAGATTTGGATAAAAAATTCTAATAGATTGTCCAAAGAGTATATTGATGGTATATCACAGTTTATGAGCGTGACCAGTAATTATCTCAATGTAGAGGCGAAAACTCATTCTCCATGTAAAAAATGTCTTAATTCAAGATAATTGTTTTTAATAGAAGTTAAAATGCATTTGTGCCAATATGAAATGGCATTGAGATATGATCGTTGGGTGTTTCATGGTGAAGAGATACAAAGATATCACCATTCACCAAATATGGAGATGAATAATACTACATCTCACCTTGATGGTGATGAGATGAGATAGCTATCTGGAAACTTGACTAACTTTAAGAAACCATAAAACTTTCTTCTCTCCTCTACTGTTAATGTGTAACACGCAGGTGGTTTAAAATATTTGTTCCCTTTCACATTGACAGTATTGAGAAGAAATACTCATCTTCCAATGGGATCTTCTATTGATGAAGATGGTTCACATTCAAATATAAACACTTTGTAATAGTTCTTATTATAATGGTTTCTTATTCTTTGTTTTATTGTACTTCATCTTCTTCGGGGAGTGTGAGAAGGGTTCACGAGCCAACAAGAGGGATTGAGTTGGAGAGGTTAGTGAGCCAGTTCAGAAAATTATCAATCGATACTCCTCCTCTCGATGTTGTTAGAACTGTTGAAAAGTGGACCGTCCAATTTAACCTTGAGATTGGTGTCATCGTACGACAATTCATACCACTTCAATATGAGGGTTGGTCCAATGTACCTGAAGAATTTCTAGCAGTTATAATTGATAGGCTGCAGGTAATGATAATACATCTATTTACTGTTATATTTTCTTTATCGCGTGACTGATAGTAAAAGATTATTGCAGGTCTATTTTACTTTTGAATCGGCCAGTAATGCTATGATCGATTGAATTATATTTGAAGCAGCGAACACATACAAAAGATACAAGTACACATTGCATAGACATTATAAAAAAAAATTAAAGATCTAACAGTAGCGCGACAACATCCTTATAAGGGTGTATCACAGGATGATTGGGATTGGTTATACACAGTTTGGGAGATGGAGAAATTTGAGGTAATTCCTATTATCAAAGCTTAGTTATTACATTTTGATTATTTGACTAATTATTTTAATCATTAAACTCATTTTTTATAGGCACGCTCAAAAACCAATTCTCAAAACCGTCAAAACCTTTCATACAATCATAATGGAGGGAATGTATCTTTTCTTGATCATCGATGTCAGGTGAATCAAAATATTGTTTTGGTACTCTTAACAATGTTTAGTATATAATAATTAATGACTCAACTTTTGTTACATTTTGGATAGGAATCTTCAACTGGGGTAGCACCTACTCGAATATAAATGTTTTACAATACACATCTCAGTACTACAAAATGTTGGCAGAATGATACAGCTCACAAAAGATGTGTGAGTAACTTATTTTGAATATCTTCTGAATTGATGCTCTTTTTCTTGATAATAGTGTTCGTTTCGATGTGGGTGTGTGGGTGTTTGTGGTGGGGAGGGGGTTTTCTCTTTGTATATGAGCATGCTTGATGATGATGTTTGAATATTTTCTGAATTGATGCTCATTCATCTTGATAATAGTGCTAGTTCCAATGTGTGTGGGGGGAGGTTACCACTTTGTATCTGAGCGTGTTAGATATTTTTTGAATATTTTCTGAATTGATGCTTTGTCTTAATAATAGTGTTAGTTTCAATGCCGGTGGGTGTGGAGGGGGGGTTATGACTTTGTATCTGAACGTGTTAGATGATTTTTTAATATCTTCTAAATTGATGCTCTTTTTCTTGATAATAGTGTTAGCTTATGTGTGGGTGTGTGAGGGGTGGGGGATTATCACTTTGTATCCGAGTCTATTAGATAATTTTTGAATATCTTCTGAATTGATGCTCTTTTTCTTGATAATAGTGTTAGTTTTGTGTGTGAGGGTGGGAGGTTATCACTTTGTATCCGAGTCTGTTAGATTATTTTTGAATATCTTCTGAATTTATGCCATCTATTTTGGTGCTAAAAATGTGAAGATAGTGGCATTTTAAAGTACCTTTTGAAATAGCTTTGTCCCAATTTTATGCACTGGAGACAATATTTTTTGAACTTGTTTAATAATCATTATCATAATTAGAATGGACACTAATGAAATGTTTTAATTGCTTAGGAAATAATATGTTGAAGGTTTTATTTGCTTATCTTTTGTTGAGAGTTTATCTAAATAGTTATTTAATTTACAGAGTGACAAAATGGACAAGATTTGGATAAAAAATTCTAATAGATTGTCCAAAGAGTATATTGATGGTATTTCACAGTTTATGAGCGTGACCAGTAATTATCTCAATGTAGAGGCGAAAACTCATTCTCCATATAAAAAATGTCTTAATTCAAGACATTTGTTTTTAATAGAAGTTAAAATGCATTTGTGCCAATATGAAATGGCATTGAGCTATGATCGTTGGGTGTTTCATGGTGACGACATACAAAGATATCACCATTCACCAAATATGGAGATGAATAATACTACATCTCACCTTGATGGTGATGATAATGGTGATGAGATGAGATAGCTATCTGGAAACTTGACTGATTTTAAGAAACCACAAAACTTTCTTCTCTCCTCTACTGTTAATGTGTAACACGCAGGTGGTTTAAAATATCTGTTCCCTTTCACATTGACAGTATTGAGAAGAAATACTCATCTTCCAATGGGATCTTCTACTGATGAAGATGGTTCACATTCAGGTATATACACTTTGTAATAGTTCTTATTATAATGGTTTCTTATTCTTTGTTTTTTTTGTACTTCATCTTCTTCGGGGAGTGTGAGAAGGGTTCACGAGCCAACAAGAGGGATTGAGTTGGAGAGGTTAGTGAGCCAGTTCAGAAAATTATCAATCGATACTCCTCCTCTCGATGTTGTTAGAACTGTTGAAAAGTGGACCGTCCAATTTAACCTTGAGATTGGTGTTATCGTACGACAATTCATACCACTTCAATATGAGGGTTGGTCCAATGTACCTGAAGAATTTCTAGCAGTTATAATTAATAGGTTGCAGGTAATGATAATACATCTATTTACTGTTATATTTTCTTTATCACGTGACTGATAGTAAAAGATTATTGCAGGTCTATTTTACTTTTGAATCGGCCAGTAATGCTATGATCGATTGAATTATATTTGAAGCAGCGAACACATACAAAAGATACAAGTACACATTGCATAGACATTATAAAAAAAAATTAAAGATCTAACAGTAGCGCGACAACATCCTTATAAGGGTGTATCACAGGATGATTGGGATTGGTTATACACAGTTTGGGAGATGGAGAAATTTGAGGTAATTCCTATTATCAAAGCTTAGTTATTACATTTTGATTATTTGACTAATTATTTTAATCATTAAACTCATTTTTTATAGGCACGCTCAAAAACCAATTCTCAAAACCGTCAAAACCTTTCATACAATCATAATGGAGGGAATGTATCTTTTCTTGATCATCGATGTCAGGTGAATCAAAATATTGTTTTGGTACTCTTAACAATGTTTAGTATATAATAATTAATGACTCAACTTTTGTTACATTTTGGATAGGAATCTTCAACTGGGGTAGCACCTACTCGAATATAAATGTTTTACAATACACATCTCAGTACTACAAAATGTTGGCAGAATGATACAGCTCACAAAAGATGTGTGAGTAACTTATTTTGAATATCTTCTGAATTGATGCTCTTTTTCTTGATAATAGTGTTCGTTTCGATGTGGGTGTGTGGGTGTTTGTGGTGGGGAGGGGGTTTTCTCTTTGTATATGAGCATGCTTGATGATGATGTTTGAATATTTTCTGAATTGATGCTCATTCATCTTGATAATAGTGCTAGTTCCAATGTGTGTGGGGGGGTTACCACTTTGTATCTGAGCGTGTTAGATATTTTTTGAATATCTTATGAATTGATGCTCTTTGTCTTAATAATAGTGTTAGTTTCAATGCCGGTGGGTGTGGAGAGGGGGTTATGACTTTGTATCTGAACGTGTTAGATGATTTTTTAATATCTTCTAAATTGATGCTCTTTTTCTTGATAATAGTGTTAGCTTGTGTGTGTGGGTGTGTGAGGGGTGGGGGATTATCACTTTGTATCCGAGTCTATTAGATAATTTTTGAATATCTTCTGAATTGATGCTCTTTTTCTTNATATATATATATATATATATATATATATATATATATGTATGTATTTCTTAGACAAATATCGGGTTTGATAAATTTTCTGATGATATTAATTGCTATTACAGGTGATATTAATTACTATTACGACATTTTGTAAAGTAATATTTGGCCGCCAAAAATATTTCGCGACAAAAAAAATTAGTGCCAAAAGGTTTTTGCGACGAAACTTTTTTTGGTGGCAAAAGTTTTCTGTGACGAAAAGAAAAATTGATTGCAAAAAGGTCTTTGCGACGAAATTGTTTTTGGTCACGAAAAACCTTTGGCGACCAAATTTTTTCCGGTCGCTAAAGCCTTTCGCGACCAATATTTATTTTCGTTGCAAAAGTCTCTCGTGACTAGTTTTTTTTCGTCGCTAAAGGCTACGCGACAAGATCCAAAAATTCGTCGTGAAAGACTTTCACTGACGAAGCAAAAGCAACGAACTTATTTTCATCGTGAAAGGCTTTCGCGACGACTTTTTGGGACTTTAGCAACCAGTTTTTTTTCATCGCTAAAGGCTAACGTGACGGGATCCAAAAATTTCGTAGGACTTTTTTGAGTTTTAGTGACCAAATTGGTCGTTAAAGTCCTTATTTTTTGTAGTGATGATATTAAAAAAATGAAAAATGATATTAATTACACAATCCCAAAGAAAACGATATTAATACAGAACATTACTCCTGGTTATGAATCTCAGTCCGTGACATCAAATTCTCAGTATTGAATCCCAAATTCTAGCTCTCCGTCATTTTTTTAATAATATTTGTTTATCATTTGACATTTTCACCTGCAGAATATGTGCCACGGTTTCTGGCCTGGATGTTTTAAATTTTCCGGGAAAATGGGAAGAGAATTTGGTTAGACTAATCAGTTGTTCTCCCATACTTAAACCAGCTCTTTTCTTACAACAAACTTTAAATAATTAAGGTAAAACACGATAATAATATGTAAATACAATGGATCATGATCTTCTAAAACTATTACGGGCGTAAGGGCACAACATGAAGGTTCTTTACTGGGTCTCATTTTTCACTTCATACACTGTATAACATTAATTTAAAATGGTATTGCACCCTTGAGCTGCACGTATCATTAAAGCTATTGGTCAAATCGGAACCGGTATCTTAAACATTCGGTATTTAATGTTCTGAAATTCTTTATTAATTAATTCACACAAAGAGACCTATATGTATCAACTGCTGAGCAACAAAATCTGTTCTTGATTATAATAATTAATTTTTTTGTGGAAAAGAATTATAGTTGTGCTAATCATGCTTAGGAATATAACATAGATTTTTTTAGATGAAATTTCAAAATTTCTCTAACTTCTAACAACTAAGCACTTCAAAAACCTTTTTTTTTATAAATAATAAAAAATTTAGGTGAATCGAATCCCAGATATTTAATTATTAATAATTAGGACTTCCTTGGTAGGGGTTTGGTTTAACTTTTATACTTCAAAATAAAATTAATTTAAAAACAAGTTTAATTAAATTAAAAGAAAATGATAAACACTTCTTAAATATTGCGTTACAGGACATGTATCCTAAAATGACCCCTGCTAGTCGGAAATTTTATGAGGCATATGACACGTGGCATGTATAAAGTGGAGTGAAATTTTCCACATAAAATTCACTAGATAAGGGTAAGTAGATAGGGATAACGTGCTAGCTTAGTGGGGTTTCTCTTTACAAAATTCAATTAAGCATTTTTTAAAGTAGTTATCCATTTTAAGACCTTTTCCAATCCCAAACTTATTGCCTTGAGTGGCTTAAAATCATGCACATAAAAAAGACCATAGTGTCACCATCTTCATGTGGACATAATTATTTAACTTTCGAATCAAAGATATGACTTGTGATGTGCTAATACAGTTGGCTTGTTCTTTTTTTTTTTATCATTATAAGCATACAAACATGATGATTTTAGGTCTTTATTTTTTATTCTAATATCTTACTCAAATTTTACTAATCATATTGCTAATTATATCAATGATTTTTTTGTTCCATAATGATGTCCTAAAGTAGATTTAAGGTTTTTTTGTCAAATTGAAGTAGGATGCATCTCAAGATCAAAGCTAGACTGACACATTCTTAACAATCTCATAATCTAAATCATTTCAATATATTATTAAAATTAAGCAAAACACTAGTTAACAAATGAAAACAAAAAAAAATCAACAGAATTTAAAAAAAATACATTTTACAAATATCATTATTACTGACAAAAGAGAAAAAAGTTAGAGCAGTCTATTACCATGTAGTAATAACTATACTGAACAAATAATCTATAACTCAATTACCCTACACATAATTAAAAGGTTGTCAGATGAAAAAAAATAGGAAAATTTTATCCTTCTGAAAGAGATTTCTCATATGTTAAACATTGGTGGTTTATGTGGGAAGCCACGATCTTCATCTTCCAATATATTTTAAGAGAAAAAAACTTTATGACCCTAATTTTCAATAATAAATTCTAATTAGAGACAACTTTTCTACTACTTGCCAAATCAGACTTCTTCCTTTTTTCCCCAAATTATGATATCAAAAATTGGCATCCAACATATAATGACTACGTCAACCATGTTTATACTTGCGAAGCATAGTTTTGCTATACATATAAAAGGATCTGAATTACGATCAATCAATAGGAGATGTACTTTCTAACTGCTCAGATTATTTTTGTATGATTTTAGAAATTTTTTATTATTTTCTTTCAAAATTGATGAAAATATTAAAATAATCAACAAAAGTATTGCATTATTTGCATCTATTACAAATTTTATGTGGAATTTGAATAGTTTGTGGATTGGGTGATGTAAATTGTTCACAAATTAAACTCAGACTTTTCTAAAACGTATCTCTACTATATTAAAAGCGTCTCAAAGTGAAGAAATTTTTTATTTTTCCTTTTAGTATATAGTCTCTAAAAAAATAGTACAAATGAGGTATTTCACCTTTTCTCATTCAATTCACACAATGAAATTTTAGGCTTTATTTAACGATAATTTATTTTAAATTATTAATAAAACTAAGTAATTT
Organism: Datisca glomerata; assembly: GCA_003255025.1. Classification (NCBI taxonomy): domain Eukaryota; kingdom Viridiplantae; phylum Streptophyta; class Magnoliopsida; order Cucurbitales; family Datiscaceae; genus Datisca; species Datisca glomerata. Next base: position 61,538 of record QANY01013250.1, on the reverse strand, counting down.
TATAATATTATGTAATTAAAAATGAATATCCGTGAAAATAAATTTTGAGATTTGAATATTCCTGATTTGTTTCTTTTTAGGATTTTGCTTTAAATCTTTGTTGCCCTTTTGGGTTTGGTTATTGGGATTTGCCCCTTGATTCTTGTAATTATTCTTTTGGTTAATGAAATTCATCTAAAACCAACAAAATTTTGAGATTTTTGTACAGCAAAATTTTTTTAAGTCAATAATAATTCCTTGTTAGAATTTTATAAATTATGTTGTAATATTTATGATATAGGGAATGTGAAAATTCATATAAATGAATTTAGAGAAAATACATAAATATATATTTTTAATAAGAGAAATTATATCTTATAATCATTTTTAAGAACATGATATATTGATAAATAAAATTATTTTCTGTCCTATTCAAAGAGAAATAGTAGTTCAATATAAAGTTTATAGACAAGCTAATATGGTTTAAGATAACATCAAATTTTAAGAGATAGTTAATATTAATTTTAAATTATATATATATATATTAAATTAATTTAACATCTGTGAAGAACTTACTTGGTCATTATGAATATATTTATTGTGTTCTACTACATATCATAGACTCACTATATGTTATATATGTTTTCTGATATTAATTAGCTTTTTGGGTTGATATTGATGGCCAGTGGGTCAATATTGAATTATTACAATAATGATTTTCAGCTGAAAATGGTACTTTTTTTAGAGTTTATAGGAAACGTTGGCACCTAAAATATTTTATTTTTGTTATAAAGAAAGAAAAAGAAATTAGTACCAACAAACTTGTACTTGCAAATAAAAACATTAGGCGTAGAATAATTTTATATAATTTTCTTCTAAGTGTTTAGCCAAAGTAGAAGTGCAACGTGTGGGTATATCATGACCATCAACAGTATGCGTCGTATATGATATCATGATGCCATCATTTTCTGAATTAAGATATTAGAATTGGAATATTGAGCAGATTTACATCATTAATTTGTTTTTAATAGTTCAAATTATCTAAATTAAAAAATAATATTTAAATATTTTTTTTAAAATTCGCGTAGAGTTAATCTAAACAATTGAAAAATAAATCAATACTTAGTTCTGTCAAACTCAAATCTTTAATAGAGTTGTGAGAGATTTCTTACTTAGCCTAAACTTCTTTTAATTTAACACTAATTAATTAATGAAACAATCTTGACTTAGATCTGGGTCTCTTAAAAAATTGTTGGCCCCACAAATTCAATATTACAATTATTAATAGAAACTAGTTTAAGCTAATTAATAAAGATTATGTTTCTTTTAATTATGAGGTTGCATCTATTTAATAATAAGAGTAAGAATAGTTGAGAGAATCTTATAATTCTAATGTTTTAAGAGATCGCAACTCTCGAATATATCCTAGAATATTTATATTTTGGAAAATCTTAGTTAAATATAATTAATGATATTTTTCTATTTATTATTACTAATAAAAGAGAGGATGATAAATGCATATATCCCCCTACCAAAGAAAGAGAGACCAATCGTTGTCTATCAATCAATCAGCTCAATCTCAAGTTTTCTCCAATTATTATATGATCAAGACAAAAACCCTTTTTGTCATTAAAAAGTACCAAAAGTGTGAAGAAAATTTGAAAATCAAACAATATATTCAACTGATTCACTCAATTTTGCACTAATTGCGTGTTTATTTACTTTTGAATTCAAATGAAGGTTTTGAATTTTCTTTTAGAATCAGAATTAAGAATTAGATTATTCATAATATAAATAATTAATTTTATTTATAATTAAAATATCTAAAAGATAAAATAAATACACAAAAAGAAGTGTGGGTTAGTTAGTAAGGATTTTAAAGATATATTGAACTTTTGGCCGTCCATACCAAATGAATTAGAAAAGTTGAATCCTAATACGAGATAATTTTTTGAAATTCTAAATCCAGCAATCGATGAAATCAACTTTAATCAAAATTATAAGACCCACTGAATCATATTCTAAAATTATAATGAACAACTGAAATAATTACTTAGAATAATCAAACTTCAGACGATCTTTTTCTTCAAAAATTAAGTAAACGTGCAAAGCCAATAAGTCGATATGCTTCACATTCTTGTTGTACAAGCGAGATTTGTCATGCAAAATCAGAAGGAAAAGAAAACGTAAATGGGTGTATTGCATTCAATCAAATCATCGGAGCAAGATGAATAATTACTCAATTTACTAAAGATTTGGTCATTGTAAGTTAAACTTTAAGCCAGTACACAACTTCAAATTCAAAAAAACACAAAGAAAAACATGAGAGATTTTCAACCGTTCGATTAAGCTCTAACACATATATCATAAGATTGTAAGTGTGAGTCGTAATACCTCACCCTGTAAAACTAAAAGTTTTTTGACAAAAAATATGGTATATTTGATGGATATGTTGAGTGTCTATTGAGCTTTTTCAATCTCAAAAATTAGTTTGAGAGGTGATGTTCTCTCGCACTTATAAACTGAATATCAGTTCATTGAAGAATCAATGTGAGATAATCTCAACAATCTCTCATATCACACATCGAGTCCTGAATCGGATAAATAGCGCTCATTTTCCCCGGATTCATCACCATCAACCTCTGAGTCGAATAACCGTTGACTCATTTTATTCGGATTCACCACATATCAAACTATGAATCGGAGAGCCAACGACTCACTTCACTCGGATTCACCACTTCGAGACATGAGTCAGATACCGTCGACTTGCTTCTCCCGGATTCATCAAATATCAGGTCATGAGTCGGGAAGTTAACAACTCACTTTACCCGGATTGTGCTGGAGACTTGCTGGTAAACCTGGATCTTGAAATGATATTATTGTTGGGTGATATTCGGTTTTCCTAACTTCAAAAATTAGTTTGAGAAATTGAACTTTTACACACACTTATAAACTAACTACTAATATTTTACACAATTGATGTGAGATAACTACAACCGAATACCTAAACTATTTTCTAAACAATAGAAGAAATAAAATAGGAGGCATACAGCTGCTTTCTAAGCATCTAAAGCGCTAATTAATATCCTAATTAGAATTTCTCTGCTGTCAGTTGTTAGTATCATGAATCTTACGGAGGATTTGGGACAGCTTACATTATCAGCCACACGCGCAAAGTGGAAGGTGTAAAAAGGTTTAAATATAAAATTTATTTAATTAATTAGTTTGGAGCCACGAGAGAATGAGAGAGAGATTTGGTCTCCGATCATGTAGGATTAAGATAAGGAGGGTCCATAGATTGGCCGACAGCCGACCAGTCCAAGCTGTGGACTGAGCTGCACACGTGCGGTTCATTGGTACTAAATTATGAACTAATTGTGGACTCCATAGTTCATGGACATTCAGTACACCTTTAGCCATAAGCGAATGACCCTTTTTAATACTCTCACACACAGGTAGATATAGATAACATAGAGAGAGAGAGAGAGAGAGAGAGAGAGAGAGAGAGAGAGGTTAGTAGGTTACACTCTATTATGCTACTGAACAGCGAAGCTCTCTGCCAGAAATGGCCTACGAGCAAATAAAAATGAACAAATATCTTGTAGACTTGTAAAACAATGTTAAGGGACATAGTATTGTAGAAATAAGGATGCCAACATTAATTCATTTCATTAATAGACCCGTAGATGATAATGTTTTGAAAAAATCTTCAACTGAAGCAAGGAGCTGCCTTTACAAACAGTTTCCGGAGGTTTTCTAGCAAATAATGCTGTGAGGCTGCTGCTCAGGAGATAAATTAGGATTGCCTATAAACTAAGAGTGCTGCAACACAATAGATATGGTAATTCAATTACGAGATGATTACAAAAGGATTGCAATCATAATTAATCTCTACCAAACATCCCCTATATTCAATTCTAGTCTTCAACTCAAGTATCATAGTTTTCTAAGATTTCGCCTCTGAAGTAGAAGAGCTCATCTACTTTGCAACAAAAGGATGTTTGGCGCATTTATCACTAATCTTAAAAGTTAAATTGGAATGAGAAATTTTTATAAATAGTCTTACTTGAAAAAACAATATTAGACCATAGTCTAGTTTATTTTTATAAATAGTCTTACTTGAAAAAACAATATTAGACCATAGTCTAGTTTAGTTTAAAAATATTCACTTAAATTGTTGACTGCTAAATCGAAATCTACCAAAAATATTAGTAACCTAGCGATTGTAAATTTTAAAAACAGAATACTTATCAAAATTTAACAAAAAAATTTTGATAGACTATAGTCATCTCATCTTAAAAAGATGCCATTTATTGAAAAAAAAAAAGGTAAAATTATCCTAATTTCTTTTTTCCACTCTTATAATTTCTGAAGCAATTTCTTAATTGGAATTGGCACAGAAGGGCCAAGGGCAAAAATGCATTTGTATTTATTTATCACTAATCTTAATAAGAACGTAAGAATTGGTACAGATTTACGGAAGGACGTAACGCAATCGTTTTTTTATTGAAACTGCAATTGTTTTTTTTTTCTTTTTCTTTTTTTCATTTTGCAAGAGAGCTGCATATATCAGACGAAAACTTGACATTCGCCCACAGAAACAACTAGCGAATTCTAAAGCGTTGGCCACTCTTTGGGCGTGGACAGATCTGAACTGTTCAATGGTTGTGGACTTACCTTTAGACAGATCTAAACCATTAGTTGAAATGAAATATAAAAGGCTCAGATTTTAAATTGAAAAACCAGATTTTGTTTTTAAATTAGAACAAATCTAGATTGTTCATTTTCTTGTCGGACAAACATCACTGGGAGTCATAGCCGTCAGACCTAATAATCTCTCGGAGGGATGGGAGCAAGGCTATGAATATCCAACTTTAAAACATTCAACACATTTCAGTATTATAACATTTCAAAAATAATGGACTCCCACTGACTGGAATACATGCTCTTCTAACAAGTTTTATTACTGAAATATCAAAATACATCAATCTATAAATAATCAATAAAAAATGCACAAATGAAAAATAACAATATCCTTGTATGGGAAAAAAAAGTATCAAACGACCTCAGGGGGATTGTACACTATAGTACAAACAATTTTGCAACCAAGAGTTACCAATTGCAGAAAGGATTAGATCTATTAAAGGATCCTAGTTCCGCCCGTACCCAGGTGGCGGTGGTGGGGGTCTCCTATTAGCATTTCTATTCAGCGAAGAGAACTGATTACCTGATTGTTGACCGTATGCTCTATGATTGTCCCGTTCCGGCCATTGCCCACTTCGCCACTGGTGATGGCCAGAAGCTTCATGTGATTGGTTGTGATTGTAACCACCAACTGGATGATGAGAATGTACCGGCGGATTTTGATGTGATCTTGCTTGGTAGTATCCATCTACTTGATACTCCACATAACCATGAATGTTCATTTGGTTATTATCTGTTCCATAACGTTGAGAACGAGGTCTATTACCAGTAGGATAGGGAGGGGCTGAAGGATAAGGTTGATAACTTCTTTGGTCATGCTGACTTCTTATGATAGTGGAACGGGAGGCTACATAGTCTCCTTGAGGGTAGATTGGTCTGGATGGTGGTGGCCTATGGTGGCCCTGGTCATATGATCTATAACCTTGTACGGAAGGTTGTAAGGGGAATGATGGAACTCTGTGGGGCTGTGGTGGGGTGGACATGTTACTATGACCATTTCTGTCTGACTTCATTTGTAAGCTGTTTGCTACAAGTCGATGTGCAGCATCTCCAAGTTGTCTGCCTGAAAATGATCCTTGGGGATTTTGCCTGAATGGTAAACGCGTATTTAGAAATTGATACAGTAGAAGAAACTTTCAGACACAGGAACTGTGCTTGATTACGCTGAATTTACAACCAAGTGTGCACCTTCCATTTTCAAACGGCCTCCTTCCAAAATCTTCATGCCATAAAACAGGTTCAGGTTTCATATGCCCTACGGTTACAGTCTGCCAAAGAGAAAAATCTAGATGTAAATTCCACATCATAACACCAGAATAAACCACTCAAGATAACTAGTCTCATATACTGCCATGACACCCCCGGGAAAATAAGTAAAGTAAAGAAGAAACCAATATTGAATGAACTTGAATTGAACTAGAAAAATCAAGAGAAAGACCCAGCCAATGATTCGTCTCTCATCATTCATATGAGAGTTATAGACAAAGCACCTGACATACGCAAAACTGCACTGATATTACATGTATAACGAACTAAGATCGGAAACAATGCTTCTGATGCAATGTTTCCATGTGTCACCATGAAGAAGGGACCACAAAGCACCATGAGTGTTATCATTTCTTATCAGTAAAGTAAGATTGTAGTAACGAAAACCTCCAAAAGAGTAAATTCAGCCAAGTATTATCTTAATATAGGATTACAAAAACACAATGGTAGCAAAAGGCGTACAGAAAATTCAACTCTAAACCCTTTTTCAGCAGTAGCCTGATTATTGCTAAAATATCAATCTGTAAACAGGTAAGTTTTTTATACGAATCTGTAAACAGGTATATTATTACCTTCTGTGGGAAAATTACCCCTGGCGGTGGTCTAGTAATGTGCTCGTGTGCATCTGGCAGTCTGTATATACAACATCTGCATAGGAGATAAGTAGAGAAGAGTATTATGCAACCATATACACAGGATCATTCATCAAATAGCAGATAACATTGGAGATCAACTCTTACATGACTTTGTTGTCCATAATATCTTCCATTCCTTCAACAGGGGACCTGAATATTGGAGGGCAAGGCTCTCCAGCACAGGGAGACATGTAACCATTCATTCCTTCACTGCATAAAGACCTAAATAAAATGAGAATGAGGTGCATATAGAGGAGGTCAGAAAATAATTTGAGCATTGTTATCTATTGGAGCATGGTATTCTTTTTATCGGTAAAAGGTAACTATTTATTATTCACAAAAGCCCTAAAGGGGATTTACAGTTCTAAGTTAGAAACTGAAAAGCAAAGGATCAGGGTCTCCACCCAGGTTTTTTCAGAATCAAAACCTGAGAGCAAACACCATATCCAAATCTAAAAGGCATCTGAGAATAGACATGAAAACTTTACAAAAAGAATTCTCTCCCCCTTCAAAAATCCTAGTATTTCTTTCCCTCCAAATACCCCAAAAAACAGCAAAAGGGATAATAGCCCAAAAAGAAGGCTTAATGGAAGTGCTACGAGCGCTTCCAACTACAAAAAAAGGTTACGCAGTTCTCCAGGCATACCCAATGAACATTCAAAGATCCCAATACAGTGTACCAAAGCTTCGACGAGAAAGAACAATGAAGAAACAAATGAGTGTTCGATTCCTATTCCTTCCTACACAAAGGACACCTATTAGGCATAGAGAAACCCCTCCTCTTCAGAACATCCATGGTGAGATTGGCATTCCAGACTGAAGTCCACAACAAAAAAGAACATTTAGGGAGGGTCTTAGTCTTCCAGAATTGTCTCCAAGGAAAATCTGTCACAATGCTAGCGCTATTATCAATGCTCTAGGACTTAACCTAAAAAACTCCATTAGAACCTTCCATCCATTCTAACGTATCTTTTAAATCAGCTCTGAACGTGTACGAATATAACTTCTGCAGAAGATTACTAACTGGATCCAACTCCCGATCATTGAACGCTCTTCTGAAAGTCGGGTTCCAAACCACAGACCCCTCTTTACTCATGAAAAAGTCACTAACCCTAGACTTTCTGTCAGAAGTGATACTAAACAAGGTGGTAAACTCGTTAACTAATATTGTGTCGCCACACCAGCAATCTGACCAAAACCTCACTGATGAACCATCCCCCACTCTGAATTTAACCTGTTTAGAGAACATGTCCCAACCCCGACAAATGACTCTCCAAGAATGAGAAGCAAGTACCCCCCTCAATAAAGACGGCTGGCACGCATCGACCTCATCTCCCGTAATGGCCACAATAACACTCCTCCAAGCTATCCTGCTCCTGCGAAAACTTCCACAACTACTTGCCCAGAAGCGCCTTATTAGAAGTTTTCACTCCTCTGACTCCCAAACCACTCATGTGCACTGGAGAGCAAACCTTACTCTATTTGATCAAATGAAACTTCCTTCCCTCCTGTGTTCCCATCCATTGAAAAGTTCTCATCTCTCTTCAACAAATTAGCCACCGAAGACGGAATAGGAATTCAAGACAGAAGGTAAATGGGAAGATTAGAGAAAACGCTTTTTAGAAGGGTTACAATCTTCCTCCTTTGGATAAGAAATGCCCCTTCCAACCAGCTAGTCTGGAGTCAAAACGCTCAACGATAAGGTCCAAAGGAAGACCCAATAGATGGTGGGAAAGCAGCCACCCGGCACTGTAGAATGTTTGCCAGAACATGCAATCTTGGAACCCACCTGGAAAATTTCACTCTTTGACAAATTAACTCTCAACCCCGAGACAGCTTCAAACAACAACAGGATACATCTGAGATGCAGTAAATTACTCTCATTGTCCTTATAAAACACAAGAGAATCATCGGCAAACAAAAAATGGGAGACAGTCAGTTGAGATCTACCTTTTGTACCCAAAGGAATACCCGTATGCAACCCATTCGACCGAGCTTTCGTTAAGAAGATACTTAACAACGCCATCACCAAAATGAACAAAAAGGGAGAAAGAGGATCTCCTTGCCTCATCCCCCTGGAGATAGGGAAAAAACCAGCTTGAGCATGGTATTCTATACTTCTTTTTCCATTGATAGGAGGTATTCTAGACATAGAACAAGCATTTGTCTAAAAGTCAAAATGTAGCTTTGCTTGGATCAAGTTCTGGGTTTTGGGTCCAAATGGATTGGTTGGATTAAGTTTTGCTTGTAGTCGGTGAGAGTTTCAATTTTGATTAACGGGCCCCGGCTGGTTTTTCCCAACTACTAGGGGGTTGAGGCAGGGTGACCATCTTTCTCCCTTTTTGTTTTTTTTGGGTGATGGAGTTGTTATGTATCTTCTTAAAGCGTGCATGTTCGAATGGGTTGCTTACGGGTATTCCCTTGGGTACAGAATGTAGATCTCAACCGACCGTCTCACACATGTTGTTTGCCGATTATTCACTAGTGTTTTGTAAGGACACTGAGAGTAATTTGCTGCATCTCATATGTATTCTACTATTGTTTGAAGCTGTTTCGGGCCTGCGAGTTAATTTGTCAAATAGTGGAATTTTCCCGATGGGTGAAGTTCTAAGATTGCATGTTCTGGCAAACATTTTACAATGTCGAGTGGGCAACTTCCCCACCACCTACTTGGATCTTCCTTTGGGTGCTAGTGCGAGGGAATCGGGAATCTAGGACCCGATCGTTGAGCGGTTCGACTCCCGGTTGGCTGGTTGGAAGGGGCATGTTTTATCCAAAAGAGGTAGGTTAACCCTTCTAAATAGTGTCTTCTCTAACCTTCTTATTTATTTTCTATCTTGCATTCCTACTCCGTCGTCGGTGGTTAATTTGTTAGAGAGAAATATGAGAACTTTTCTGTGGAGGGATACAAAGGAGGGCAGGAAATTCCATCTGATCAAATAGAGTAAGGTTTGCTCTCCAGTGCATATGGGTGGTTTGGGAGTCAGGGAAGTGAAAACTTTTAACAAGGCGCTTCTGGGCAAGTGATTGTGGAGATTCGCAAGAGCGTGACAACTTGTAGAGGGGAGTTATTGTGACCACTACGAGCGACAAGGTCGATGCTTGGCATCTGTCTTTATCGAGGGGGAGATTTGCTTCTTATTCTTAGAAAGTCATATGTCGTGGATGGGACTTGTTCTCTAAACGTGTCAGATTCAGAGTGGGGGATGGTTCATCGGTGAGATTTTGGTCGGATTGCTGGTGCGATGACACAATATTAGCTGAAGAGTTTCCTACTTTGTTTAGTATCACATTTGACAGAGATGTTAGGGTTAGTGACTTTTTCATGAGTAATAAGGGGCATGTGGTTTGGAACCCGACATTCAGAAGGGCGTTCAATGATTGATAGTTGGAACCAGTTAGCAATTCATGTGCAAGTTATATTCGTACACGTTCAGGGTTGATTTGACAGATTCGCTAGAATGGATGGAATGCCCTAATGGAGTCTTTTCGGTGAAGTCCTATGTCAAGAGTATTGACAATAGTGCTAACGTTGGTACAACTTTCCCTTGGAAACAAATTTGGAAGACTAAGGTTCCCCCTAAATGTTGTTTTTTTTTGTGGACTACAGTTTGGAATGCCAATCTCATCATAGATCTTTTGAAGAGGAGGGGGGTTTCTCTATGCCTAATAGGTGTTCTTTGTGCACGAAGGAAGATGAGTCGAACACTCATCTTTTCCTTCATTGTTCTTTCTCGTCAAAGTTTTGGTACACTGTTTTGGGATCTTTGAAGGTTCAATGGGTTATACCAGGAGATCAACTTAACTTTTTTTTGTAGATGGAAGCATGCTCGTAGCAATTCCATTAAGCCATATGTCTGGGCTATTATTCCTTTTGCTGTTTTTTGGGGTATTTGGAAGGAGAGAAATACTAGGATTTTTGAAGGGGGAGAGAATTCTTTTTGTGAAGTTCTCATGTCTATTCTCAGATGTCTTCTAGAATGGATTGGTTGTTTGCTCCCAGGTTTTGATGCTGAAAAAACCCGGGATCTTTTGTTTTTCAGATTATGGCTTAGAGCTGTAAATACCTTTTGGGGCTTTTATGAATAATAATAATTACCTTTTACCGATAAAAAAAGTCAAAATGTAGCAATAGGGCAAGGAGAGGATTTCTTTAAAGACCTAAAAGCCTAGCACCGATCATTTTTACTTGTTAAAGTAATAATATTGAAGATAAAAAGGTAGGCATCCCTATATCTACATGTGACTCGTTCGGTTGGTCATAATCTACATAGCACAAAGAGCATGTCAAACATCACTACCTAGATAACAATTTAACGATATAATGGTCCAAAAGCTACCAAACCAAAACAATATCGGAGGTTGGCATCAGACTCAGAAACATGATTAAAAAATATCAGTTCAAATTAAACATTTGTTATTGATAAATCAGGATTAAACATTGCAAACAAACCTATATGCAGGATTAATCTTTTCCAAAACCTCAGAGCGCTCTCTATCTTTCAATTGCTTACAATGGTTGTCAAGTGAATATATGCATACTGAGAGGGGATGAGATGTCGACACAAAGAGCATGTCAAACATCACACTGTTTCTCCTCGCTTCCTTCTCCTGCAGAGATATAGAACTTATTCTGTCAATCTTTTGACGGATCATCAATGACATAATAATCACCCAATTTATACGAAAAAGTGCCTATGAAACACAAGTGAATATCATACCGTCAAAGTATATTCAATTTTTTCAACCTCAGCAAGAAGGCGGGATTCATCAATGAAAGGCAGTTTGGCAATACCCTTCAAAGTAGGCGGCAGTAAATGTCAGACAAAGTATACAACGCCATGATTGGCATCAAGTGTGAAAAACAAAAACAAAATGAGAGAATAAAATAGAAAACATACCTGCCAAGCATAACGTTTACCATTCATATCTACTTCAAAATCTGAGACATGAAAACCAAGTTATGGGGAAAATGCTTTGTCATAAGGTAAAGACGACTAGGTTCAAAGATACCATTGTGACCAAACAGCATACCAGTTGGATAGAAATCGATAATAGGTGAGTTTGGGTCAGTCATCAATTTCCTATAATGCTCAGGAAGCGCGTGAGAACTGCCAAAGGATTACTGTTAGTAACTAATTAATGGAGTTATAGTGGGAGAAAGAAACAGAGAGATTACTGTTAGAACCTTGCAGCAGGGAATACCCCCAGTAGCTGGTTAAATGGTTTAAAGGGTGAGCCCAACTCAAAGCTTATATTGAGGTCACCAAGATCTTTGAGATCAGATGCAAAGGGAGCATAATGGTAGGGATAAAACCTGGGAAAAAAATGTGCCAACATCCATGCATGGTAAAACAAGAATATATTCAGCAACGGAAACATGAAATCCATATGAGCATATCCCCACTCCTTGACATTCCCCTTTTACATGTACACACCGCGCACAGATAATTTGACTGTATGTGCTAGTGTATACTGGCACTCGCTTCAAATGAATGTCCCATCATATTCATGATTTTAAAAGTTCAAAGAAGTTATCACAATAGCAGGTTTAAGATATGGAATAAAAGAAAATCATATCATTCAATGAGGAAAAAGAGAAAAGGTTCTAAGGAAAGAGAAAAACAACAGATAAACAAACTCACCACTGCCAAGAGCAAACCCCTTCATAATAGTAGCGCATTACCCAGCATAGACCTTCTGTGTATCTCAAAACCTAACCAACAACTAGTCAATATATAAGACAACTGAAAATTATTTTGGCTCAAAGTTAACGCACTTCGTTTAACTTACTACGTCTCTTCGTATTGCATGAAGTTCCTCAGGAGTTATTGCAGAAAACTTTTCTTCATAATACCTCTCTTTCCACCCGGATTCTCCCAGTTTAACCTAATCAATTAACATTCATAAAAGAGTTGCAGATAAGCAAGAATATAATTATTTGGCCAATACCATACAGCTGAGACAATATAGGTAAGCAGATATGACACTGGATCAATCATGACATCTGAGCTTTACTCAAGCAGACACTTAACTTCCTTTCATTTCATGATTTCAAGTTCAATTCTTTCCTTCGCAAGTAAACAAAACAAAATGAGGATCCAGTATCTGAGCCTCATATACTATACAATATCCTTGGAGAAACTAAATATATCGGAAAATCATTTGCAAGAAATAGAAACTTGGTATCCTCTTGGAGAAACTAAACATATCAAGAAATTTTTTTTGCAAGAAATGAAACTCTAAGGAGTGTACATCAAGTAACTCTTAGAATATGCGACAGTTACCACTGATACAAACAGTATGAAAATTCGGAGAGCAAGAATATCCCAATGATGCACCCTCATTCACCTAAAAACACTTGGCTTGGACATATAGAAGCTGCTAATTAATGCACTTCTCACATCAAAACAATAACAAATATACAGCCGAATTTTTAAAAACTAATTATGTTTCATTAGTTTGGTATGAGAAATGCTGAAACAGTATGTATGGCAGATAGGTTAAACAATATGTTAATTTGTAGCAAGTTGGCAACACATATAAGAAAAGCATGTGATAAAACAAAAAGAAGCGCATATATCAACCTTGTCCTCCTCATGGTCGCCAGAGTTGTAAACATCAGACTTCTCTCGGAGTATCTCTTTCAGCTTCATTTTCAGTTCTTCTTTGTTCTCTAGTACCTGGCAAGAAAAAGGTAACAATAGTATTGACCAATGCTTCAGACTCTATTAAGGTGTGTAACCAATCAAACTGTAACCATAAATTTAGTTCTTAGATGCCTGATGAAGTAAGAATTAGAGTAAAATCCCTCTCCTGAATCAGGAAAACATACTGTTTCTACGATATTCTCCACTTCAACAATTGCAGAAGCAAGAGTAACTCCAGAAGATACTCGTGAAACTTTGCTGAGCCGAGCAGAGGTTCCTCCACCATCAGTAAAGCTTGCGGTGGCTTGTCCTGTATGTTGATATGGTGATGGGGAAGGCCCAGAAGCAAGACGAGAACCGCCGAACCGAGCAACAGGAACTAAAGAGTCGGGTTGAACTTGAGGCGGTGCATCATCTCCCCTTCTTGCCTGTACCTTTCCCCGCTTCATTCTCTCTGCTTGCCGCTGAAAAATATTAGCAGAAAAGAAGGATGGTTATGTCTAACTACGATGAAATAGCATATAGAAGCAAATCAGCAATTGATGCACACTGCACTATGAAAACAGCCCAGCTGAGAGTTAGACAAACTAGCATAAAAGCATATTTCAGCTCACTGAAAAACCTACCATACTTGTTTGGCTAAAGTTATAGCCTGGAGCTACCACAACCTCGCAACCAGCAGAAACATCTTAGAGCAACTTAAGCTTACACATGCATCGAATCAGCATCTTTAACAAGAAAAAGAACCAGGAAACAATCGGTGTATGAAGGAGCTGTATAGGTATATCTTCAGAACTACTATCCTCCCCCTCAGAGTGACAGATTTTTTGTACTCTAATTTCTAAGCCAGATAAGGCAAAAAATATACCGCGAATTCAGTAGGAGGTAAAGGAATGATGTTAAATGAAACCAAATATCATGGTTCTAACCAGAAAAATTTCATATTGTCTAACAGTATAGCCTTTGTACTTCTTGCAAGCTAGCTAATGAAGATTACATCAATAGCTCATGAACCAAACCAATATCAAAACAAACCTGATGCAACCGAGCTCTTTTCTGAAAAATTTTATCTTCAAATGCACCAACAGCCTGAATGAAACGCTCCACCGCACTTAGGTTTGGCTGAGGAACAGACAATTAATTAACAAACCAAAATTATGCTTTGAAGAAGATCAAAAGTTAACTAAAAGCAACTCTCAGTGAGCAAACTTGCAGCAACTACATACTATCAACTGAGACTACCTTACTTCCATCAGTCAAATACCCGCCTAGTGTCCTAAATTCTTTCTTGTATACAGCAATCAGCAAGTTAATAGCACCCTGGATGGAAAAAGTGAAAACGATTAAGACAGATTTGACCCAAATTTACGATACAATAATATTGAAAGGAGAAATCTTAATCCAGACCCCATTCAAAGATATAAAACTTTTGCTATGCATCGCAAGAACTAAGCCCACATAGACATTGGTATTTTACAAACAGAGATGTCAAGATGCCAAAACACACAATCCAATAAGAAGAGTTCATCTAGCTACAACCAGTTAAAAACTGAATTTTCAATTATTGCAGCATCATCCACGCTATTAGAGAATAAAGTAAATATCAAAAAGTACTGGCTACAGTCAACACATTGTCATTATTTTTTTTTATCTTTTATCATGCAACACAAATACAAACTTCTAGGCAACACTTTCATTTTCCTTGGCTTTGTTGAATCTGTCATCTTCTGTGTTTGATAGACTTATTGACTATCAATACTTCTAACCCAGAGTTTTAAACCATTCAATCCTTACAGGATAGCAAGATGAGAATTTTGTCAAATTTAATTTTAAAAAACTAAGTCAACACTACGTAAATAAAAGCATTCAATACCCAAAATTGTGTTTCTATTCCCAGTATAGCCCAAATCATCTAGTAAGTGGAGCTTAGGTAACATTGATAAGAAGGAACCAAATGAAGAACTCCAAACATCCTAAGTTAAACTTTGTAGAAAAAAAGTGAAATATGAGCACTAACATACATTAAATAAGATGTCAGAGCCAGTAAATATTGTGCATTACTTTGCTAGCAAATTTAACTATGTAACAAACCTCACGGATCTCCAACGTGGGCATGTGTGGTAAAAAATCATTGCCAACAAAAAAACACATGAAGATGAAATCATCCACCACGCGTTCAAGATCAATCTCAAATGGAGGATTGGGTATTCTCATCTCATATTCCAAATATTCTCTAAGAGTCCAAATGTTTACAAACTGCACGAGAAGAAGTCTAGATACGTAAATGCAGATCTAAAACAATTAAATCATAAACAGCATATTATAACCAGTACCAATGCAATATCATGATAGGACAAGTGAATCTAACCTGGTATGGTTTTTTCACCGCAACATCACCTTTTTCATCAAAATCTCCAGCCTTTCTTTTCGCTTTTCCCTCACAATCAGCTGCTAAGTGTCCCATCTGACCACATATGAAACATTTGTCTTGCTGTCCAGGAGTAAACACAATCTGCAACCACCATTAGACATAGCCACCCATTACTTCTTATACGTAAGGAATTGCCAATATCTGAACACATTACCCTTCTCCTGATGATTAAAAATTGATCTAAAATTTAACCGAAAACAATAAGATTTCAAGAGGGTAAGTTCCTCAGTTTATTGACTTAGATGATTTACCATCTTCTTACAGAATTATAGAATGTGGAGAGAAGAAGAAGAAAGGCAGTTATGGAAATACAGACCTCACGTAGAATTGCAAAATGAACTTCATGTGTAGCCAGCGCCAACATAATTAAATCTGCATCCTGTTCTTTGCAATCACAACAGATATGATATAAAAAGATGTAACTAAGGGGAAAACTGTTTTTAGTACATCAATATCTTGTCACAGATGCAGGGAAGAGAGAATTATACCAAACCATATAAGCAATGGCGTGTATTTGGATCAAAACCAGGAAGATTTCTTTGAAGACGTATATACGACATTATTTTATGTTCCCCTTCACCCGGCACATTAGCATCAGAAAGGATAACCTTCAGAAAATATATGTGAAAATAGAACCACTCTCCATCAAGTGAGCCGAAGGATAAATACCAAGAGAACAATAAATGAAGCAAAAGCAAATTATCATTAAAAAGGAAAAGAAACCTTAATTTTTTCCCAACCAGGGTCATTATTTAGTCTCAGATGAACGTAGTACTGCAAAGCAATTGACAAAACAGCCATAAACTCTGTCCCAGGAGTGATAATATTGGAATCCATTACTTCCGACTCCTGTTTAGGAGGAAGCTTTCTGCCCTCTCTCTCAAACTCTTCCCGAAGTCGTTCTTCTTCAGCTGCCTACAACAACGCAAGAAAGGAAAGAAAAGAAAAAATCCAATTAGTAACTTCACCAAAATTTAATGCATGATTGTTGTATAATATAAACTGAACAAATATTATAACCAAATGGGGCATCCTCCAAAGCCTGTCAATTGTCGAAGCCTATTCCCACTAACACTCCTAGGAGAACCTCGATGATATAAAAATCTTGATTAAATTTTCTTAGTCAAAAACCACATAAATTTTTACAAAACAAACACTCTTACTTGACAAGCAACAACAGACAGAGAGTTAAAACCAAGGAAGAAGAAAAATATAGAACTTTCAAGGCATAGAGTTCTAAAGGGATCCATAAAATCAAGCTCAAAAGCAGAAATCTGCAAACCAACTGCTATAAGCAATTACCCTTTCACCACAAATCAATTTTTTGTAGGAACCACAACTCACCATTATCATGCCTAAACTGTTTGTCTTAAGCGATGATGCTTAATTCTTTCTCTTTTATTCAGTAAACTCGATTATTGATTATTATGTACCATCATTCTCTCTTATTCAGGACACTTGAATGATTGATTCTAATATAGCAATACAAAAACGAGAATACAAGACAAAAGAAGTGACTCGTCTAGCAGCACACGCCCATAAGACTCGTCTAGCAAATACAAAAGAATACATACTGCATCTGCTGCATCTTTTGCTGCTCGAAAACGTCGGGATCGTTGTTGATTCATTTTAGCCCTTGGGGCAACACCATCTACATATTTTTTCCACTAATCAATACTGAACAAGGGATGTATTGCACTTCCTACATTAGTAGTAAAGAGTATTTCTACTGAAACTAACCAATAGCCATGTATAGAAGCTTTCGAGGCCGAACCATCACAAAGAGTCTATCAATGTAGTCAAACATACATTGAAATACCTCAGCATAAGTGGTCGGAGAAGGCTGCACAAGTAAAACAATGTAGTCAAGGCAATGTTGCTTAAACATTCTTAAAGAAGCTAATAATACTGAAAAAAGAATGCAATGTGCACTGCAATTCATAGGAAGAAAGTTGATCATGAGAATGTTAGAAGTAGTAGATAGACATCTTGGCAATGAAAAAGGACGTGAGTTACTCAATCATCATCATATGGGAAACCAGGCAGCAGCAAGTTACTGCCCTTGAAATTAACTCCCCATGGGACACCTAGGTACTCAGATATCATTTACATAATTCCTGACTAAAGCACAAAAGAGGAAAAACACTATAAATCAAGTATATTCAAATCCTTCAAATCAAACTTATAATAATTCTCTAAGCATAATCTAAATGCCCTAGAGAGTGAGAAGATGTCCAAGCAAGTTTCGTTTTTTTTTTTTGGATCCACAAAGCAAGTCGACCAAAATACAGTCATATACATCAAGCCAAACAAACCCAACAAACCCAGGTGGCTGCCACACCACGAGACAAAATGTGTACATGATGAACTGAATTCAAATATCGAAGCAATCAAGAATTATATGGAATTCAAAGCACGACAATTCAAAGTAGGTGTAAACTAGCGTACCCTGTCTTCGGGGTGAAAACAAGGGTGTATGATGCCGTTCATGTCAAGGTACAGGTTATCGAATTCAATGTTGTTAGGGTTCGGTTTACTGGTGTCAACTGGAATGGCAACGTCTTCAATTACAACCGGCCCTTCCTCGATCACATCTACAACTACCAACGGGTATTTCTCTGCTAACCACCTGTAAAAAGCTGGAACTCCCATTTTCAATTCTTGCAGCCAAATTTAAGCTCTCTCCCAGCCCACGCAAGCATTCGAGAAAGAGAAATCCGCAAGCCAAACCGAAGTTGATACTCAGTGAAAGAGGGAGTGTATGAAAGAAGAGGAAAGAAAGAAACCCGCGCTTCCTTCCAACTGTTAGTTCTGCAGGGTGCAAATTTTAGGTTTGGAAAACTGCTCAACAAGACAATAATACCCCTACTTAATTTGTATACGTATTCGACGACCGCGAGGAAATTTTGTGCATGAATGAGGATATTTTTGTCTTTCTATAATAATAGTTAAAGCTATTTAGATATTTTTGTAAGTCGACCCATTGGGAAGGATAAAGAGGAGCATAGTGGATATTTTGCGGGGCCTACATTTATGGGCTACCGTACGGAATTCATTGAGAATTGGACTAAATGGGCCACAGCAGTACTTTAGCCCAATAGAATAGACCATGATAGATAGTAAAGCAAATATCAAACAAAAAATCCTACTAAATTGGAAACTGACAACTTTAGAAATGATGTTTTAAGAAATGTCAATTTTTTAAAAATTTTAGATAAATAGCTAATTTTTATAATTGTCAATAATTGTAGACCAACATGATCATAATGTAATTATGGTGCACTCGATAGATTTTTAGGAAAATTAGTGGTATATAGTTGATATACTAAAATGAAAGATGCTTAAATTGAAGAAGTAATCAATGCTCAGAATAATATTTAAAATTTGATTAATTATAGGAAGTCAATTAATGTTGGACATCGATATAAAAATTTAAAATTTGAAAAATCGTTAGAAACCGCTCAAAAATCATGAATTTTTCAAGTCAATCAATGAT
Source organism: Datisca glomerata (assembly GCA_003255025.1). Taxonomy (NCBI): domain Eukaryota; kingdom Viridiplantae; phylum Streptophyta; class Magnoliopsida; order Cucurbitales; family Datiscaceae; genus Datisca; species Datisca glomerata. Next base: position 42,377 of record QANY01013250.1, on the reverse strand, counting down.
TGATTGATCATTCCATTTGTCCTGATCTATTATATGGATGTTTGAAGCATTTTCAGGTAATTAATGGGATGAGTCAAAGATGTTTCAAACCACTATAATAGATTGGGGTAACTAGATAATAATCTCATTGATTGAGCCGAAAATGTTTCAATCTAATTATAGAAGCATTTGAAACATTTTTTGGTCAATCAATGATATATCATTGATTGATTGATTAAACCATCCGTCTTAATCTATTATAGGAGTGTTTGAAATATTTTTGTGTCAACAAATGGGATGAGTCGAAGATGTTTCAAACGCTTATATAATAGATTACCGTAATTGGATATCATCTCATTGATTGAGCCGAAAATGTTTCAATATAATTATAGGAGCATTTGAAACATTTTCATGTCAATCAATGATATATCATTTATTGATTGATCAATCTATTCGTTTCAATATATTATAGAGGTGTTTAAAATATTTTCGGGTCAATCAATGGTATGAATCGAATATATTTCAAATGCCCCTTTTGATTGAGGCAATTGGATGATCATCCAATTGATTGACCGAAAAATATTTTAATCTAATATATAGGCATTTGTAACATTTTCGGGTCAATTAATGAAATATAATTGGTTGACCCGAAAATGTTTGATTTTGACATAACCAACAACTAATTAATTGACTCATCATATTACTTTAATATCTTCTATAATCGGCATTAGCTATAAATAAGGAAATAATTAACATCCTTAATTAAACATTGATATAATTAATAAAAAAATAAAATTAAAAAAGATTTGAGAATCCGTAAAATTAGGGGCAATATCATCTCTTCAATTCTCAATCAATGATTGATGACGTGACAAAAAAATTTGTCTATTTCTCTAACATTGAAAAAAAATTGTTAATTTTTAAAGTGACTTTTAAAACCTGTCTATTTGGTGCAATTACTTTACTAAATAAGTAAGAAAGAACTACATAAATGACCTTTTTGAAGTATATATGTAGCTAAAATGGCCGGCCATGTTTTTTTAGCAAATATGGATGGTGGTCCCCAATTAAAAGTGTATTTGCTACGTTATCCCTGCAAGAAATCGTGTAAAACGTGTCTTTTAAAAAAGGTATTACGTGGACGCCTCTCCCGATGCAAAACGCGTGCATTGCAATAGGTGCCCACGCATCTTTTAAAAAAAGTATTTTTTTAAATAGAACAGTGAATAGTGCACTGATGTTGTGTCCATATCAATGCACTGATGACTAAAGGTATTTACATTGAGTATATCAACCATTCACGGTGTGTTTATCCGCATTGTGTTTATCTGTGAATTCTCTAACCAAAAAGATAAGGCATAACACAAACACTTAACAAAACTTTGATTACTAAAACCTACAAGTTTTAGTTAAGCTAAACTATCAAATAAGCTGCAAAAACTAGTAAGAAGTAAAAGAGAACTTAATGCCTAATCATACAAATAAGCTGAAAACTTCCTAATTAAATTTATTTAACAAAAAGTCCAAAATGATGCCCAGCTCCAAACTCAACTCTGAGCAGCTCAAATTGGACGAAAGTGCCAGTCAGGCAAAACTCAGTCATCATAGTTGCTCTGATAATTTACTCTTCGTCTTTCTCGAAGTGGATCCTGATGGAGTTTCCACCTCTGATTGACTTTGGTGACGATGAAGACGACGATGACGATGTCATTTCTATTGGAATTTTATCCATAAAGTAAGGCGTAATAACTATTTATGACTATTTAGTTATTTATCCGACATTTATGTATTACTGAATTTTATGAACATATGAAAGTTTTTCTTTAATTAAAGTGTGTTTATAATTTATTTAAGTCTTAAAACCATTATCAACTTAAGAAGAGTAAAGACAAATGAGTATTTCTGACAGACTCTTCTGAAATAGTTTAGAATATTATTCGCAGTCTTAGGATCGACCGGGGAATCGAGTTCAATTACGACTGTTAGGTTGAACCAAATGATGTCGGTTTCGGGCATGAAAATGGAGACTCTAACGGTTGACCAAGACATGTTATGGCACATGTTGAATGGATTAGTAACAAATTAGTTTAGAGCAAAGTCGTTTATCTATCTTTGAAACTAATTGTTACGCCTTAAGGTTATTTTCTTAATTACCTTAATCCTGACGTGAATATGAAATTTGACTTAATTACTTGCTATCTTTGATGTCAAATGAATGAGTTCAAATTTTCGGACAATACCTCAGCTATTGGGATCGTGATTCAACTATGTTAGAGTTGCGTGATTCACAGATATAGAATTCGTGGTAAGATTGCAATAGCAACAATATCACCTTATGCTTTATTGATTGGTATGTGAATAAATAAATCGAGCCTGGTACTCAATGACATGAGTCATTGAATAAGACATTGTGAACTGTACCAGACAATAAAGGAGTTAAGAAAATAATAACTAGATGTGTAAAGTAGTAATCTTATACCCCGCTATTATTACTGATATTCACAAATGATAACATCATAAAATATCTTGTGGACCGTGAAATATAAATGTTTATTTGCACCAACATAAAATGTAGCGTGCATAAATCGATAGTTGATTCAACATCGGACCTATAGTGGAGTCGTACGATATCAAGATTAAATAAGTCATGAGTTTATGGAGATAAATTAGTCAGGTATTTGAATCTCATAGCTTTATTCATATGGCTCCATTCGGTCTCAAAAGTATCTCATAAGGAGAGGAATGAGAAACAACGTCAGTTGGACGAAAAACGTGTTTTGGACCAAGGTACACTTCCTGAACCTATATGTGATGGGTGTCATCACTAAATTAGCAAAGACCAAAATGAATGTTCAAACTAATGAATTCGTTATTTTCTAATTATTGAATAATTAGTAAATAAAAGAAATTAATTAATAATTAATAGGGATCAAGTTAATTTATCAATTTGAATTGATGAATTTGGATACAGTCTTGGCTCTAAGGGAGATGTAAAAATCACAGATTGTAGTGCAAATGAGGTAAATTTTAATTTTATCATATAAGGGTATATGGATAAATTATATAATTAATATAAAAGGGTTGCAAACCTAACCCTAACTTAAGCTTAACATAACCACAGTGTGTGATTATTCAGAGCAATAAAAATGTATTCTCTCTCCCCCTCTCTTGTTTCCGTCGAAATCATAGTGAGGAAGAAGGAAAATTATTTTTTCTTGTTCAGTTATTTAGAGAGTCTACACTCTATTCCTAAAAATATACTTTTGAAATCTATGAGTGGTTGTTGATGTGAAGATCAATTAAAATTCTGCGAATCGCAAGAAGAAAGAACGAGAGACAATTAATTAGATCCAGCCAATTCAGAAATTCTACATTACAAGAAAAGGTAAAAAAAATTATTTTTATCTCTTCTTGATACGTTTATCTATTATGTATGATCATTGTATGAGTTTATATTTAATATGATGAAATATTTGTTTTGAAATTTTTTTGATATTTCACCCACGAACCGTTTGTGGTTCATTAATTTTCATCAAATTTTAAGACGCGATCCAACAATTGATATCAGAGCCTCAAGTTCTTGATTATACATATTTAGTTATTAAACGTATGTGTGGATGGATATTGTGATATTGTCATATATTTTTTTTATGGTAGATTCAAAGCATGTTTGAATGTGTTTTATGAATAGATCCCGATCGATTGACTCTAAATGTTTATTTTCAATTTTAGAATTGATGTACGCCGAATTGAGCCATAGGATTTGATGTAATTTATTTTTTACAAAAATTGTATCTTTAAATTCCATGTAAATCTGTCTTCACAAGAATAATCATTGTTCGTCGTTGTCGTGCTGCACCCTCACCTACTGCCCCACGCTGTCGCACGTCGCTGCTAGCCGTCACCGCTCGTCGTCGTAGGTTTCCTAATTATAGTTTAGGAAACCTTGAGGTTTAAAAAACTTTTGGATTTAGGAAACTTTAGGGTTTTGGAAACCCTAGTGTGCACAAGACCATGTTGGGCCTTGGGTTGACATGAACCCACCAGACCTATCGAGGTGTTGGACTGAGCAAGGGTTGCTGCCCAAATAATTGACAGGGATTTGGAATTTGGATCCAAGCCAAATCATGTCCCTTAAAATTATTTTTATGTGGTTCAACCATACGGGTTCATGGAAAAAGACCAAGAAGGCAAGGTTTATGAACTATTGAAGTCCATGTATGGACTTAAGCAAGCACCCTGATCGTTGAATATAAGATTCGATGAAATTGTCAAGAACTTTAGTTTTGAATAGTTAGTGGATGAACCCTATGTGTATAAGTTGATACATGGAGGGAATGTGATTTTTATGGTCTTGTACATGGACGATATTCTACTTATTGGGAATGATGTAAAAAAATTATCTGATGTTCAAGAGTTGGCTTGCAAAGCAATTTGATGTGAAAGATCTTGGAGAAGCTACCTTTGTCTTAAGAATTCAGATCTTGTAGGATTGGAAGAAAAAACAGTTGGCGATGTCTCAAGCATTTTTTATTGATAATGTGATGGATCGCTTCAGTATGCAAGACTCCAAGAAAGGATATCACCCATTGAGACGTGGAGTCAGCCTCTCGAAAGAGCAGTTTCCAAGACTCTTCAAGAAGAGGAAGACATGAGAAAAATTTATTATGCCTCAGCCGTAGGAAGTCTCATGTATGCAATGTTTTTCACAAGACCAGATATTTGCTACGTCGTGGGGGCAGTGAGTCATTTCCAATCTAATCTTGAACTCGAGCATGTGAATGCCGTCAAGCATATCCTCAAATATCTTAGGAGAACGAGGAACTGCATGCTTATGTAGCCAGGTACTGACTTGGATATGGTGGGTTATACCAACTCCTATTTCCAAGCAAACAAGGATTCTAGAAAGTCCACTTCAGGATCGGTGTTCATCATGAATGGTGGAGCACTAGTATAGAGAAGTATCAAGCAATCTTGCATTACTGATTCTACCATGGAAGCTGAGTATGTGGTGGCTTGTGAAGCTACAAAGGAGGTTGTCTAGCTTAGAAGGTTCCTTAAGACTCTGGAAGTCGTTCCAGATGCTGACAAGCCCATGACACTTTATTGCGATAATTGTGGGGCTGTAGCAAACTCAAAAGAACCAGGGAGCCACAAAAGATTCAAACACATAGAGCAAAAGTATCACCTCATTAGAGAGATTGTTCAGCGTGGAGATGTTGTAGTAATGCACATATCGATGGTCAACAACCTAACAGATTCATTCACGAAACCTTTAAGCAGTAAAGTCTTTGATGGTCATCTAGAGTGCATGGGATATGAGATTGTACACGCCTACTTTAGTCCAAGTGGAAGTTTGTTGGAATTGTATCCATAAAGTAGGGTGTAATAACTATTTATGAGTATTTAGTTATTTCTCTAACATTGACGTATTACTGAATTATATGAATAAATAAAAAAATTCCTTTAATTAAAGTACCTTTATAATTTACTTAAGTCCTGAAACCATGATCAACGTAAGAAGAGTAAAGGCAAAGGGGTGTTCCAAACAAAATCTTCTGAGGCGAACCCTCTAGGTGACCTGCCTTAGGAACTCTTGAATCAACGAGTAAAACGTAAATCGAAAGCTAGGAAAAAATCAATGTTAATCAGATTAGAACCCTAAGGTAAACTAAGTACTTAAAACTCTAATCTTGAAATGCTACAAGATTGATCATTCATTTGATAAGTCAAAAAATTGTATTCCACCAAGAAAACAAGAACGCAAAGTAAAAGTGTCAATTTTTACATCATAATAACCCTTAGATAGAGGCCCCACAACGAAATAAGCATAAAAATAAATAAAATAAAATCCCAAACTTAAATGAGCCCAAAGTCTAAGACACAACTTACAACCTAAACAAAACCCATTTAAGCTCAAAACCCATAAAAACACATAAACAACGAATTGGGCCTCATGTCATAGATTCTAATATTTATTATCTAAGCCTTGCACATAAAGATAAGTCACTTTCCTTGGTGACAATTTAGAATCTTCTAGAACAGCCTCTTTGTCATGCAATTCCATGATTTTTCTTGTAAATCCTCTTCCATCCTCTTTGTTCTCATCCGAGTCACCGGATCACTAATTCCTTGTAATGGATCTTGTGAGTATGTAGAAACAACACCTCGATCTCTATCATTCCCTCCCTCTTCGAAAGGATTCATCCTCAAATCACCGTTATCTTGTTAATGGCTCGATAATCCACATATATATGCCATGTTCCATCTTTCTTTAGGACTAAGATGTTAGGAACCGAACATGCACTAAGACTCTCCCTCCTTTTGAACCAACTCATCCACTTTCCTTTGTATCTCATTAGTTTCCTCGGGATTAGCTTTATAAGTGGGTCGATTTCAGTATCGGGTATGAAATCTATTTAATGCTCAATACCTCTTAAATGAGGTAATCCACGGCGAATCTCCTCGGGAAATAAGTCCTCGAACTCCTGGAATAAAGACAATACAACGCTAGGTAAAAAGGGTTAAAGTCATCAGTAGAAAAATAAACATCATTGTACATGAGTACAAGTAGTTGTTGGCATACAATAAGAACACTCTTAACTCACTTTTCCCAGCAAAAGCACTCACTTTCTTATCTTTCTCTCTTTTTTACTCATTTTTTCTCTTGGCCTCACTATTTTCTTGAACTTTTTTTCGCTCGACCTCACTCTCACTCACTCTCTTTTTCTTTCCCTCTTAATCAAAAATCTGTTTTCTCTCTTTTTGCACTCATTTGCTATCCTAATCTGATATTCATAAGCTTGCAAAGGTGTGAGACGGGTTAATACAAAAAATCATTTATTAAATGTGAAGGAATAATGATTTTTGTATCCATCATGTGAATCCTTCCTATCAAATTGCCATGGTCGACGTGATACCAAATGATACGACCCCACTAGGCGACCTGCCCTAGGAACCCGATAAGAATGATGGTTCAAGAACCCTAAGATCGATTTCAAACCAAGAAGGACAAAAGCTTGACCCAATTCAAACTTGTTGAAGAGAACCAAAGCTGTTCGAAGACGCCACAATCCGGGATGGAAGAACAGATTGATAAGTCGGGGTATGTCGAAGACACCACAATAAATGATGAATGAATGGATTGATAAATCAAGTTGAACGCCAGATATAAAAATCTAATAAGTTAAAAAAGAACTAGAGAGAATTTCTCTAAATTTTATTATCAATAATATTTCTTTTTTACAAAAAGATAAACCATCTTTATATAAAGGTTTGTCCCAACATATATATTAAAAGACACATAATTTTAGTCTAATTGCTAATTAAGATAAACCCTATAAAAACTCAAACAAAACTGAAATTACATTTGAAATATTAAATACACCTAATATGATGACATGGACAAAGTCTTGATTATCATTTGGACGCATATTTACATTCAATTTTTCAAAATCAGTCCAAACTCCTTGATTTGCCCATTAAGGTTTTCTTTGAGTTTCTGTGATCATGTCCTTGTAAGCGACCCGTTTGGAATGTGTAATTGGGTGGATTTGCTTCATGGTTCACATCATTCCCCCACTCCTCAAAAGGATTCATCCTCGAATCTTTGCTTGAAATGGACGATCTCCTTTATGATGTAGCTTAGCTGGAAATTTTTTCTTCATCATGTCTTTACACTAAAAAAACTTTGTTACGACTCCATAAGTTTTTTCTATCCTTTTTTTGTTTTTTTGAAGATATTCAGTCGCTAAGATGATGGAAATTCAAATTCAAATTGAATTCAAGTTCAAATTATAGATAAGTGTAACATAAAGATAAGGATAACAAAATATGACAAGGATAACAGAAAGGTAAAGATAACATAATGATAAGGATAAACACAAAAAATTCAAATTTAAATTTAAGATAAAGATAACGATTGAAATTTAAATCCAAAAGATTGAGATAATATATTGAGAAGATACAGATAAGATATCGAGAAGATATTAAAAAGATATCGATACTGATAAGATAAACAAAATTTAAATCCAAAAGATTGAGATAATATATTGAGAAGATACAGATAAGATATCGAGAAGATACTAAAAAGATATCGAGAAGATACTGATAAGATAAACAAAATTCAAAAGATAGAGAAAAGATATTGAGAAGATAATAATAATATGATAGCTAAAAGAATAGAAATTTAGATTTGAAGCTTGAAATTCATAATTGAAAAGATACATACATGATAATAGCTAAACAATGGAAATTCATATTTTTAGGTAAAACGACTTGGAAAAATGTGATGACCTCAAAATCAGATGAAAATGATGGAATTGGGATTTGAAGTTCAAATACAAATTGTGGGACTTAAAACTCCATTCTTTTGATATGCAATAATAGTTGTTTCGAATTCTGGATTAAAAGTTATGACGATTTTAAGAAACACAATTTCTAGATATCAAAGAGCAACTCGATACCAAATGATGCGAACCTCGAGCGACCTGCCTTGAAACCTAACAATAATATATTGAACAACTTGCTCAAGAAACCTAAAAATTTGATTATTAAGAGAAAGATTCTGAGAGAGTGATTAAAAAGAAACACAAATCGAATGATTACAAGGATAACCTAATTTGACGAGTCGAAACTCTAATATCAAATGATTGGAACCCACTAGTCGAACTGCTTTAACCATTGACTCAACGAACAAGACGCAAATCGGAAGCTAGGAACAAATCGATGTTGATCAAAATAGAACCCTAAGGAAAACTAAATCCTTAAAACTCTAATCTCGAGATACCACAAGATTGATCACTCCCTTTATAAGTTAAAATTATGTATTCTACCAATAACACAAGATTGTAAAGCAAAAGCTGGCTGAATAATATTATCAATGACAAAAGTGCCGATTTTTACATCATAACACCCTTATATAGAGATCCTACAACGAAAAAAGCATAAAAAATAAAATAAACCCAAAACCTAAATGTGCTCAAAGTCCAAGACCCAACAAACAACTTTAAAAAAATAAAATAAAACCTTATTTAAGCCCAAAACCCATAAAAACACATAAACAGCGAATTAGGTCTCATGTCATGGATTTCAATCTTTGTTCTTACAAATCCAAGCCTTGAACATAAAGATAAGTGACTTTCCTTGGTGACATTTTAGAATCATCTAGAACAGTCTCTTTGTCATGCGATTCGATGATTTTCTTGTAAAGCCTCTTTCATCCTCTTTATTCACACACGAGTCATGGGACCGTCAATTTCTTGTAATGGATCTTGTAAGAATTTAGAAATAGCACATCGATCTCCATCATTCCCTCCCTATTCGAAAGGTTTCATCCTCGAATCATCGTTATCTTGGTAATGGCTCGACAATCCACACACATACGCTATGTACCATCTTTCCTTGGGACTAAGATGGCAGGAACCAAACATGGACTAAGACTCTCCCTCACGAAACCCTTTTGAACCAACACGTCCACTTACTTTTGTATCTCCTTGGTTTCCTCGGGATTACTCTATAAGTGAGCCGATTTGGCATGGCAGCACCGGGCATGAAATCTATTTGATGCTCAATACCTCTTAAATAAGGGAATTCATGGGGAATCTCCTCGGGAAATAGGTCCTCGAACTCCTCTAATAAAGACAACATAATGCTAGGAAAAGAGGGGTTAAAGTCATTAGTAGAAAAACAAACATAATTGTACATGAATACAAGTAATTGTTTCCTTGCAATAAGAACACTCTTAACACACTTTTCCAAGCAAAAGCACTGACTTTCTTATCTTTCTCTACTTTTTTTACACTTTTTTGCTCACTTTTCTCTCGGCCTCACTATTTTCTTGAACTTTTTTTTCACTCGACCTCACTCACACTCACTCTCTTTTTCTTTCCCTCTTGATCACAAATATGTTTTTCTCTCTTTTTGCACTCATTTGCTATCCTAATCTGATCTTCATAAGCTTGCAAATGTGTGAGAGGGGTTAATACAAAAAATCGGTTATTTAATGTGAAGGAATAACGATTTTTGTATCCATCCTGTGAAGCCTTCCTATCAAATTGTCAGGTTCGACTTGATTCCACATGATACGAACCCACTATGCGAATTGCCCTAGGAACCCGATAACAATGATGGTTCCAGAACCCTAGGATCGATTTCAAACCAAGAAAGATAAAAACTTGACCCAATTCAAACTTGTTGAAGATAACCAAAGCTATTCAAAGACGCCACAATCTGGGATGGAAGAATGGATTAATAAGTCGGGGTATGTCGAAGACGCCACAATCAGGGATGAATGAACGGATTGATAAATCCGTTGAACGACACAGATGAAAATCTGAGAAGTTTAAATAGTTCAAAAAGAACTAGAGAGAATTTTTATAAATTTTATTATCAATAATCTCTCATTTTTACAAAAGATAAACGCTTTTTATGTAAAGGTTTGTTCCAACATATAATATTAGAAGACACATAATTTTAGTCTAATTACTAATTAAGATAAACCCTATAAAAACTCTTAAACAAAACTGAAATTACATTTGAAATATTAAAGTCACCTAATTTTAATCTAATTACTAATTAACTCTTACAATTGATTTGATGACATGAACAAAGTCTTGATTATCATTTGGATGCATATTTGTATTCAATTTTCCAAAATCAGCCCAAACTCCTTGATTTTATCCATTAAGGTTTTCTTTGAGTTTCTGTGATCTTGTCCTTGTAATTCACCCATTTGGAATGTGTAATTGGCTCCCTTAGGTTTGCTTCATGGTTCTCATCATTTCCCCCTCCTTAAAAGGATTCATCCTTGAATCTTCACTTGAAATGGATCATCTCTTTTCGGATGTAGCTTAGCTGAAATTTTTTTCTTCATCATGTCTTTACACTCAAAAGAACTTTGTTGCAACTCCAAAAAATTTTTCTCTTTTTTTTAAGATATTCTGGTGCAAGGATAACATAATGATAAGTATACCAAAATAGAATAAGGATGACAGAAAGATAAGGATAACATACTGATAAGGATAAACAAAGAAAATTCAAATTTAAATTTAAGATAAGGATAACAATGGAAATTTAAATTCAAAAGATAGAGATAATATATTGAGAAGATACATATAGGATATCGAGAAGATACTAAAAATATATCTAGAAGATACTAAAAAGATATCGAGAAGATACTGATAAGACAAAAAGAATTCAGAAGATAGAGATAAGATATTGAGAAGATTTGAGAAGATAATGATAATATGATAGCTAAAATAATGAATCAACGACAAGACGTAAAATCGAAAGCTAGAAACAAATCGATGTTGATCACATTAGAACTCTGAGGAAAACTAAGTCATTAAAACCCTAATCTAGAGGTGCCACAAGGTTAATTACTCCATTGATAAGTCAAAATTCTGTATTCTACCAAGAACATGAGAACGCAGAGCAAAAGCTCGCTAAATAATATTACTAATGATAAAAGTGTCGATTTTTACATCATAACACCCTTATATAGAGACCCTACAAATAAAAAAGCATAAAAATAAATAAAATAAACTCAAAACCTAAATGAGCCCAAAGTCCAAGACCCGACAAACAACTTAAAAGAAATAAAATCCAATTTAAGCCCAAAACACATAAACAGCGAATCGAGCCTAATATCATGGATTCCTATCTCTGTTCTTCCAAATCCAAGCATTGCATATAAAGATAAGTAACTTTCCTTGGTGACGTTTCAGAATCTTCTAGAATAGCCACTTTGTCATGCAATTCCATGATTTTCTTGTAAAGCCTCTTTCATCCTCTTTGTTCTCACCCTTGTCATTGGACCTCCAATTCCTTGTAATGGATCTTATGAGTATTTAGAAACAACACCTCGATCTCAATCATTACCTCCCTCTTTGAAATGATTCATCCTCGAATCACCGTTATCTTGTTAATGGCTCGACAATCCACACACATATGCCATGTTCCATCTTTCTTTGGGACTAAGATGGTAGGATCTGAACATGGACTAAGACTCTCCCTCACGAAACGCTTTTGAACCAACTCATCCACTTGCCTTTGTATCTCCTTCGTTTCCTCCATATTAACTCTATAAGCGGGTCGATTTGGCAAGGCAGTACCGGGTATGAAATATATTTGATGCCCAATACCTCTTTAAGGAGGTAATCCATGGGGAATCTCCTTAGGAAATAGGTCATTGAACTCCTGCAATAAAGACAACATGCAAATATGGGTTAAGGTCATTAGTAGAAAAATAAACATCATTGTACATGAGTGCAAGTAGTATTGCCTTACAATAAGAACACTCTTAACTCACCTTTTCCAACAAAAGCACTCTCTCTTATCTTTCTCTCCTTTTTGTACACTTTTTTGCTCACTTTTTCTCTCGACCTCACTATTTTCTTGGACTTTTTTTCGCTCGACCTCACTTTCACTCACTCTCTTTTTCTTTCCCTATTGATCAAAAATCTGTTTTCTCTCTTTTTGCACTCATTTTCTATCCTAATCTGATCTTCATAAGCTTGCAAAGGTGTGAGACGGGTTAATACATAAAATCATTTATTAAATGTGAAGGAATAATGATTTTTGTATCCATCATGTGAAGCCTTCCTATCAAATTGCCATGGTCGACGTGATACCAAATGATACGACTCCACTAGGTGACCTGTCCTAGGAACCCGATAACACTGATGGTTCAAGAATCCTAGGATCGATTTCAAACCAAGAAGGATAAAATTTTGACCCAATTCAAACTCGCTGAAGAGAACCAAAGCTATTCAAAAATGCCACAATCCGGGATGGAAGAACGGATTGATAAGTCGGGGTATGTCAAAGACGCCACAATCAGGGATGAATGAATGGATTGATAAATCAGATTGAACACTACACATAAAAATCTAATAAGTTCAAATAGTTCAAAAAGAAATATAGAGAGATTTTCTAAATTGTTTTATCAATAATCTCTCATTTTTGCAAAAGATAAACATTCTTTATATAAAAGTTTGTTCCAACACATAATATTAAAATACAACTAAGTTTAGTCTAATTGTTAATTAAGATAAACCCTATAAAAACTTCAAAAATAAAACTGATATTACATTTGAAATATTAAAGACACCTAATTTTAATCTAATTACTGTTTAACCCTTACAATTGTTCTGATGACATGGACACAGTCTTGACTATCATTTGGACGCATATTTGCATTCAATTTTTCAGAATCAGCCAAAACTCCTTGATTTTCCCATTAAGGTTCTCTTTGAGTTTCTGCGCCTAATCCTTGTAATTGACCCGTTTGGAATGTGTAATTGGCTCCATTGGATTTGCTTCATGGTTCTAATCATTCCCCCACTCCACAAAATGATTCGTACTCGAATCTTCACTTGAAATGGACCGTCTACTTTAGGATGTAGCTTAGCTGGAAATTTTTTCTTCATCGTGTCTTTACACTCAAAATAACTTTGTTGCAACTCCATAATTTTTTTCTATATATATATTTTTTTTGTTTTTTTTAAGATATTCAGGTGCAACGACGATGGAAATTCAAATTGAATTCAAGTTCAAATTATAGATAAGGGTAACATAAAGATAAGGATAACATAATAGGATAAAGATAACAAAAATATAAGGATTACAGAATGATAAGGATAAACAAAGAAAATTCAAATTCAAATTTAGGATAAGGATAACGATGGAAATTTAAATTCAAAAGATAGAGATAATATATCGAGAAGATATAGATAAGATAGCTAGAAGATACTAAAAAGATATCGAGAAGATACTAATAAGATAAACAGAATTCAAAAGATCGAGATAAGATATTGAGAAGATTTGAGAAGATAATGATAATATGATAGCTAAAACAATGGAAATTCATATTTGAAGCTTGAAATTTAGAATTGAAAAGATACATATATGATGTTGATAAGATAATAGCTAAATAATGGAAATGCAGATTTGTAGGTAAAAGGACGTGGAAAACCGTGATGACCTCAAAGTCGGATGAAATTGATTATATTGGGCTTTAAAGTTCAAATACAGATTGTAGGACTAAAAATCCATTCTTTTGATATGCAATATAGTTGTTTCGAATTTTGGATTAAAAGTTATGGCATTTTTAAGAAACACAATTTCTAGAAATCAAAGAGCAACTGGATTCCAAATGATGCAAACCTTGAGCGACCTGCCTTGAAACCCAACAATAACATATTGGACAACTTGCTCAAGAAAGCTAAAAATATTATTCTTAATAGAAAGATTCTGACCCAATGATTAAAAAGAATCACAAACCGGAGGATTGAAGGGATAACCTGACTTGACGAGCCAATGCTATGATACTAAATGATATGAACCCACTAGGTGACCTACCCTTAGGAGCCCTTGAATCAACGAGCAAGACGCAAATCAGAAGCTAGGAACAAATCAATGTTGATCAGATTAGAGCCCTAAAGAAAACTAAGTCCTTAAAATCCTAATCTTGAACCACAATGTTGATCACTTCTGTGATAAGTCAAAATTCTGTATTCTACAAAGAACACAAGAACGCAAAGTGGAAGCTCGCTAAATAATCTTATTAATGACAAAAGTGTCGATTTTTACATCATAACACCCTTATATAGAGACTCTACAACGAAAAAAGCATAAAAATAAATAAACCCAAAACCTAAATGAGCCCAAAGTTCAAGACCCAACAAACAACTTAAAAAATCCTATATAAGCCCAAAACCCATAAAATCACATAAACAGCAAATTGCCTCATGTCATGGATTCCAATATTTGTTCTTCCAAATCCAAGCCTTGCATATAAAGATGAGTAAATTTCCTTGGTGACGTTTTAGAATATTCTAGAATAGCTTATTTGTCATGTAATTCCATGATTTTGCCTTGCAAAGCCTCTTTCAACCCGAGTCATTTTACCGGCAATTCCTTGTAATAGATCTTATGAAAATAGAGGAGTCTTCTAGACAATCTCTTCTTAAATAATTCAGAATATTATACGCAGTCTTAAAAATGACTACGCAATCGAGTTCAATTACGATTGTTAACTTGAACCAAATGATGCCAGCTTTGGGGCATGAGATTAGAGACTTTAACGGTTGACCTATACATGTTATGGAACATGTTGAATAGACCAATGACAAATTAGTTTAGAGTAAATTCATTTATCTAGCTTTGAATCTAATTGTTACACCTTAAGGGTATTTTCATAATTGTCTTAATCTTGAGGTGAATACAAAACTTGACCTAGTTAATTGCGATCTTTGATACGCCAAATGAGTGAGTTCGAATTATCGGACAATACCTCAACTGTTAGGATCGTGATTCAACTATATTAGAGTTGCGTGATTCACAAATATGAGATTCGTTGTAAGATTATAATAGCAATAATATCACCTTATGCTTTATTTATGGGTGTGTGAGTAAATAAAATGTGCCTGGTACTCGATGGCATGAGTCATTGAATAAGACATTATGAACTATATGAGACACTTCACTGATATGACATTCTTATTATGAGTTAAATAAATAATAATTAGAGGGGTAAAATGGTAATTTACATCCCAATCTTGTTATTGAGATTCATGAAGGATAACATCATAAAATATCTTGCGGACCGTGAAATATAAATGTTTATCTGTACCAATAAAAAATGTAGCACGCATAAATCGTGAGTTGATTCGGCATCAAACCTATAGTGGAGTCGTATGATGTCAAGATTAAATAGATCAAGAATTTATTGAGATAAATTAGCCGGGTATTTAAATCCCACAGCTTTATTCATGTGGGTCCATTCGGTCTCAGAAATAGCTCGTAAGGACATGAATGAGAAACAACGTCAGTTGGACAAAAAATGTGTTTTGGACCAAGGTACACTTCTCAAACACATATGTGATGGGTGTCATCACTAAATTAGTGAATACCAAAATTAATGTTCAAATTAATTAATTTATTATTTTCTAATTAATAAATAAAATAAATTAATTATTTAATTGATATGGATTAATTTAATTTATCAATTTGAATTGATGAATTTGGACACATTTTTAGCTCTAGGGGAGATGTAAAAATCGTAGATTAAGTGTAAGAGAGGTAAATTTTAGTTATATTATATAGGGGTATGTGGGTAAATTTTATAATTAATATAAAAGGGTTATAAATCTAACCTTAATGTAAGCTTAACATAATCATAGTGTGTGATTATTCATAGCAAGAAAAATATTTTCTCTCTCCCCTTCCCTTGTTGCCGCCAAAATCATAGTGAGGAAGAAGAAAATTTATTTTTTCTTTCTTAGTTGTTTAGAGAGCCACATTCTATTCCTATCAATATTCTTGCGAGATATACTTCTGAATCCTATGAGTGATTGTTGGTGTGAAGATCAGTTGAAGTTCTGTGAATCTCAAGAACGAAGAACGCGGTGACAATTGATTGGATCCCGTCAATTCAGAAATTCTCCATTACAAGAAATTAATCGTCCTCTTCCTCTGACAAAGACAACAATGTTGTCTCCTCCATTTCCATCAGTTCCACCACTAAACGCATTGATTACATGCTCCAATTCATCGATCAAGATGGAGATGAAGATGAAGATGGCAAGATAGAGAGTGTGTGTGAGAGAGAGATAGAGATAAAGAGAGAGAAGGCAATAATGTAACTGAAAAAAAATAAGCACGTGTAAAAAATCGACTATTTATGCAAAAAAAAAACTTCAAACTGGCCATTTATTTAGAACTAGTAAGCTATTATTTGACTCTAATAATGGTAGTAGATAAATTACTCTTTTATTTTTCATGTGATTTGAAACATTTAAATTTGTCTAAACTACCCTTATTATAGGGAATTAACAATTGTGATATTGCCCTAACTCACTATCAATTTTCTTAAGTACTTTTAAAATTTAAAAGAGATTCCATTAAACTTCCCATAATTTTAAGTAGTTTCAATTTTCTTTCTCAAAATCTAAATTAAATTGGACTCTCGCTCAATTGCACGGTCTCTATTTTCCTCACCAATACGTATTCCAAGCTCTCAACATTATTCAAGAGATTTTTTTTTCTTTTGAAGGATTCAACATTGCCGGTTTAAGATAATTTTGGGTTTCTCTTCTATTTTCTTTATTTTTTATTTGATGATGTTCATTTTTCTAGTTTATTTAAATTTATATTTTCATTTCAACCAATTCTTCCATTTCAATTTGCATAATAAAATTTTTATTAACTGTATTTCTGTTATGCATCTCAAATGCTTTATATTATTTTTCCAAAATTAATTTTTCTGTCTCACTTCTAATATGATTTTAGTTTTTATTGCTCTATTTATCCATTTTTTTCTATTTCTATTTTTTTGTTCTTTTCTATTTCAATTTCCATCTAATAATCATCTAATAATCCGAAATGTTAATTCAATATAAAAAATATGTTAAATGAAAGTTAATATACTATAAGGTGAAATTTATAATATTGTTAAATGATATTGAATTGCTCGTAAAGTTAACAATGTTTGTTACAAAAAGAATGTAAAAAAAAATTAATGTATAACAGATTTCCTTTCCATTGAGATTAGATCACATGGAAGAAAGGGCTTTTGATCTCTCTTTATATATTCATGGTATGTTAGATGAAATTTACATGTTACCATACACGTTGATAACATGTTAACATTTTTTTTAATTGTTAATCATAATAGTAACGTGTTATTATTAACTAAATATTAGCATGTTTATAACAAGTTATCAACATGGAAAATGGTTTCATGTAATAGGTAATTAATATTGGAGATCAGTGTCGCTAAATTATTTAATATTTTTTGCCAATAATATAATATTATATAAACTTTCATTTAGTAAGTTATTAACATTTAATCATTAAATATAATAGTATATTGACACGATTATAACAATTTATTTACAAAGAAAAAACATCATCGAGATTGGTGTTAATATATTACGATTCAAACGTTAACATATATTAATCTGTAGATAATATGAATTCCATGTTTGTTTAATATAATATTCATAAATGAGCAAGTTTAGAAGAGTAATATAAATTTAATGTTGGAAAAAAGTAATTCAATGTCACCTCAAAACTCCGGGATGTGAATTTTGAAATTAAAATCTTGCAAGTGGAGTGGGGCATTTAAAATGGGAGAATATCAAGAGTATATCAATTTTAATCAAAAATAAAAAATGATCAAAAATAAAATAAAATCAAAATTAACCACCCTAATTCTCAAAAAACAAAAATTAGTGAATTTGAAGTGTAATTTGTATGGAGTTTATATATAAAATACATTATGTTGATAACATAAATATATAATATATATTATATAAGTTATATAAATTACAGAAATTTGGAGAATCTAAGTTGCACGCGGGCATGAAAAATATTTGTGCACATGAATTTTCTTTTTTTCAAAAGTGTCAGTGTATTTTTATATTTTTATACTTGTGACCATTTGGTATTTTTTTTAATAGCTTATTTACGAGCACTATTAATTTAAAATTAATAAAATCTGAATAAATGATGAGGTTTTTGGGATCTTGAATTTTATAAATTTTCTTAAAGAGCTGAAATGATGGGAGGGAGTTCGAAAATAGTCTGTTTATGTTATCATATTTTTGTAAAAAATATGGATATTTTTTGTTCGATATGTTTTACAGGTGGATTATTTTTGCAGTTGTCATTGATTATGACCATTTTTTAACTTGTCATCTCTTATTAGGCCTAAACATGCTATTCTCCCTATCAAACCATGTTGTCTAATCCTTAACGCAAGACCAGCTGATTAGAGCTCCTAACTTCAAATATGTAAAGAAAATCTTTACAAAAGATTAGCATGAACTACACATTTCATTTAACCTCACACTCATGCAGAATGAGATTTTGAAATCGAGTCAGCTATACTCTCAATCCTCCAGAGTTTGTAAAATTATGGGGAAAAACTGTAGAAGAAAGTATTAGTAGAGATGAAATTGTAGCAAATAATTAGAATGTCTATTGTTGGTTTAAACAAAGTTTGTAGATTATATATTATAGAATTATCATGTAATTTTGCTATTGATTACTTTCATTGACAAAAATGAAGCGTAGCAATTAGATAAGGATCATGTTCTATTTGGTTCGTCCATTGTGAGAATAGACGTCACAGTTCTGATCTAACTAGAAAAATATATCTCATTTTTTCTCGATGTTCATGTCAAGCTAGTCTGGGCAGTTAAGAATTAGGTTCAACGGCCAGATGTAAGAGACATAACCTCTTCTGTTTGGATTCTCAGCATGAAGAATCCATTTCCCTATATAAGTTCTTAGCTTAAAAGATGTGTCTATTTCACATATCATCCATTAAGACCGTGCCCAAATCGTTGCGCTTTTGCTTATTACGATTTGGCTATCTAATTAATGACGATTGTCCATTAAATCTAGATTGCAAATAAAGATATGACAACATAAGGGTGATTTTTTCTGCAAATAAAGAATAGAAAATGATTTGTTCGGTCGATTTTTTAGGGAGATTCAGTTTGAAACTTTAATCTTCTATTTTTTTTATTTTTTGTTATTAATTCTATATTATACTGAATCGATACTTAAGTTTTATATTGTTTTTTAGTAATTTTCTGTGATTTTTTAAAATATTTTTTTTCCATCACTAAGGTCTAAGCAAAGAACCGAAACTTTCAGTTTAGTTCCATTCAATTTTTTTTCACAACCGATTTGGTTTGGTTTAATAAATACTATTGAATCAAAACTTCAACTCGGTTTGATTTTTGTAAAAAAAATGAACTGAACCGAACCATGAATACCTCTAGGCTAAAATACTAAATATTCAGAGCATGCTCAAAAATGATCAATCCTTGCTCACCCAATACGATTCTTACATCACATATGTCCATCAGATGATCTAAGAGTGAATCACCTATCACTACTAATATGGGTCTAAGTTCCATAGAACCTTCCAAAATATCTCCCATTTGATTTCATTAACTCTATGTTCCCTATCAAATATGAAACTCGTTAAAGGACAGTTAAGCACTTAGCAAGTCAAATTGTTTCCTTCCCTCTCTGGCAAATAGTTTGTCCTTTTAAATTTAGGCTACATGTTTGTTTGACTTTCTCAATGTAATTGTAGTTTCTCTTTCCTATGTTTCCACCTGCCTTCTGAAGTTTCTCTCCACAATCATGGCCCCAAAACGCGTCTTGTGGGCTCAGTAATCTTCCAACCTAGCATGGCCCCTCACAACCAAAATTATTTCCTAAATTGGGGTACAAATAAAGTACACCATGGTTGTATCATAGACTAAATATTAAGATGAAGTAACATGAATTTTCCCTCATGTTATAGATTTCATGTGCACAATTTTATATATTTATGACTGAGCTACGTGTTAGAAATTCCATGGCTCGACGTCTTTTTATTGTGAGCTGTGATAGGATCATTCTACGAATGTTATTTCTTTATTTGTGAGGTGTTTTGAGAAATTGCTACATCAATAAGGTTGATTGAGTTGGCTAAGGACATAGTATCCTAATGATTGACAATTTCACAACATAGTAAAACTAGGACATTTACGGAGCCATGGGTCGAGCTCATTGTGAATTATTCTTTTCCACCAAAGAATATCAGGTGCTCGACGCTACTCCCTTACAAGAAAAATGTCTAAAAAAAAAAAGAGATCTAAGTCTATGCTTGTGAGTGTTTTTTAATAGACAAAACCCCCCACCTTACACGGTAAGATCCAAACCAAAAAATCAATTGAGGATCATATAGAATGTGGACCGTAAGATCAACCAGAAGGTTATAAAGAGGATCTTCAGAGGGAATATTTCCCAAAGACGGTTATCAACACATTATCATTAGCCACGGGATAGAGGAGTTGGTTGTAATCTAATTGTGAAATTTATGTATAAATAAGATTATGTATCATCTCAAAAATAAATCGAATACAAGCCAACCTAAACTTTCAAGTTCTTACTTTCTTAACTTCTCTCTCCCATTCATTACTTTTATTTGAGCGTAATAGATTTTTCCCTCGTCATAAAAATCCTTTACATTTTAGTGTTTTCATTGAGAGCGAGAAGAAAAGCTCAAGAGAGTCATTCCAAAAACAAAAATGTCTGGAACCATATCGAATGTTGCCCTCAATGAGGGGAACGAAACTGAGAACGTGAATGATCAGGTTGATTAACCCATTCCACCAGTTGAGATGCTCCACTTAATTCTGACGGGAATGCAAGAGATATAGCAACGAAACACTGAGATGATGCGTAACGTATGTCAGACGGTGCATGATTAGATTAATGCATTGCAACAGGAATTGTCGTAAACACGTGCAGAGGTTAGTCAGAAGACTAACAATGAAGAACAAGAGAACTGTTCAGAGTAAGATAGACAAGACGTCAGACGGGTAAACCCTAAGATTAGCATAAATATGCAGCAAGAAGACGAGGAGATCCAATCCCAACTTCACACAAAGGAAACAACGAAAAAGGAGGTCGAAAAGATGCTAGAGAAAAATATTATGGAGATGAGGAAGCTGGGGAGTACGGGAAAAGTTAACCGTGAGTCACTTACCTGTACTCCATTGGATTCAGAGATTCTAGCTGCCCCAGTACCCAAGAAACTTGGTGCATCGAAGTTCAAGTGCTACGAAGGAAAATCTAACCCAATGGACTATCTTAGGCAATTGAAGCAAGTGATGGAGCTGTATCAACATGAAGACAAACTGATGTGCATGATCTTCCCCACCAATCTAGACATGACTGTTTTGAAATGGTATCACTCTCTCCCCGCTCATTCAATCACTAACTTTATTATTATGTCTTCAGTCTTCTTGGAACAACATTCTATATATTGTGTGGTAATGGAGGTTACGTAATACCTCTTGAACATCTTCATTAAGAAAAGAGAATATCTACGGGAGTATACGCATAGGTTCAAAGACGGGATAGTGAAGGTGGAAAGCTGTGATGATCGAGTAGCAAGATTGGCTCTCAGACGAGGGTTGGATCCAACTCACCTCTCTTTGAGAATTTATCGAAGTTGAAACCATTATCCATGGTAGAAATATTCCAACGAGCACATACTTACATCACATCGGAAGGAGAGAATAAGTGTTTGTTGAAGCTGACAAAACTATTTTTATAAGACTAGTCGATAAGCATTTTTTTTATTTACATATAGAAACTAATTATTTTTAATAGGGTAAACTTAAGTGTCATTCTTTAGAATAAAACTAACGCATATGTCATTTAAGTAAACTTGATGAGAAAACCAAGTTAAGCTTTCTCTTTGAGAAGATATATCTGTCTAAGTTGTTGGGTTGGAGGTTATTAAAGGTTAGTAAATGATGGATCTTTATTTCAGCCCGATTATGGAGTTTCTTAAATTTTCCCCAACATTTCAAAGCTAAATTACTTCAACTGTTGACTCAGACGACCGCCAAGCAAAGGCAACACAATAACACAAGCACATGCATGTTTGAATGAAAAATCCGTGATAACAATGTACTGTCAGTGTACTGGACTAGAGAGCTCTCATTGCACATGACAATTATATAGCAAAGAAACACCGTCTTCTATGACCATATAATTAATATTCTGCTTCTTTTATGAGTAGATATATCTACTCTTCTTTTATGTATGTTTGAATTTAATTGTCTTGAAATGACCGCGGACCTATTTTGGTTATGTTGCCACTGTCTGCGGTTGTTGTGAGGACCCTACATGCTCATCCTTATTATTTGTTTTGAAAGACATGCGCATCCTTATTAAATGGGAAGGTTCGTATCCACTGAAAAATAATTCATATTTGACTATAATACTTAAGTGTCTTACCCAAGTAATTAACGAGAGCTACTATACTCGTCTTATTTGTCAGTGAAATTCACTATCAGCTTTGTAGTTTCTCTAAAGAATATTAATGTCTTCTGTAAGTTAAATTACTTAGGAAAGTACAATAATACCCCACTTAGCCCTTTATTTTCCATACTTCTTTCAAGCATTGTAATAAATTCAGTTTCGGTGGTTGTTTCGATGTTCTGGTATTTTGTTTCAAAAAAAATTCAGACATAAAAAAATAATATTATAAAACTTATAATATAACAAGAAGTGAATCATGATTTATAAAATCAAGATACACATAATTCTCATTAAAAACTTATTAATTTTGAGCACTCGTAGTTTATTCTAGTTATTTTAATTTATTGAAAAGTATGAGCGTAATCTTTCACGTGAAAAATAATAAATCTATATGCAAGTGACCTAATTAATCTAAAAAATCACTCATTTAATCTACAAGCAATCACTCATTTACTTATATTTATAATATAAGCAAATCATACATTTAATCTAAACAAATTACTTATTCTAAAAAATAATTATAGAAAAATTAGCTCTATTAAATTAGGAAATTATTATTGAACAAAAATGAAGTAAAAATATAAAATGTAAATGGTGGGATTTGAATCTAGGAGAGGAAGGTTTGATTCTAAACCCCATAACCACCTGGGTTATTGCATAGTTATTGTAAATTGTTGCTTTAATTCATATTCAGTACAGTTTTAAAAATAAGGGTCTGTTTCGGCCCATTTGTCATTTCGTCCATTCCGGGCGAAATGAGCATATTCCGGCTGGAATGTTCCGCTCCCGTCCCGAAGCCGGGACATTCTGTCCATTCTGGCAGGAACATAACGAAATTGACAATTATGCTTTCAAGTAAAAAATCCCGCAATTTAGACGACACTAAAAGGATGGATCATCCACCCACATCCACAGCTCATCTTCATCGATTTTTTATAAACAAGCAGAAATACTAACATAGGGGTGTGATTGTCCTAATTCATAAACCATGAGAGTGTGAGTGTCATTTTTAAACTTAGAAGGAGTATTATTATGTTTTACGAAAAATACAGAGGGTGTGGTGTATTCTTTTTATTAGTTATTTGACCTAATTATAATGTCATGTATGTCCAGTTTTTTAGCGGAAATTATTATTATTATTATTATTATTATTATTATTATTGTAAGATTGATACCAACTATTTTAGCTCACTCGTACAAACAAATCATCGTACAATGTTGCTAATGACTATTACAGCTTCTCTAAATTGAATTTGGATCGCCTTCTTATTTGATGATCTCGGTCGTTACTTTTTTAACTAACAATCCATAACGAACATGATTGTTTTGTTTAGCCAAATATGAGGCGTTTCAAAACACCCAAATACGGAAATGAGTTTCTCTTTTTGGGAAGTTGCAGTGGGGATCAATCAGTTGAATAAAAAAGTAACGACTTAAATCAGTTAGGATGATCTAGGTCGTTACTTTTTGAGCTGATAATCTATAATGAACATGATTGTTCTTGTTTAGCTGAATAGGAGGCGATTCAAATCACCCAAATACGGAAATGGGTTTCTCTTTCAGGCAGTTGTAATTGGGGGTCAGAGTCGTCCGATCAAATTTAGACCACTAGTTTCAACATAACTGCCAAATAAAAATAAATAGTTGATCTAACATGACATGATCCGTCTAGATATGATCGGGCGACCGACTTCGAGCCAACTGTAAGGGTTCTTCGCTGCGGAGAAACATATCCCCCAAATACAAAAATAAATGCTCCATCGTTTACTTTGAATGGTAGAAGTCAGTTGCCCTCATCTAGGCCATCCCTCTTGATCTGGACGGCCCATAAGTGGACACAAAATTACGATCTTTTTTTACTTTTGATTTGAACCGTCAAAATCTTAACGAATGACTCATATTAAATTTTTTCTTTAATATTAGGGCTCTTACTCAGAGGATCCAATCCCACAAATACTAACATCTACCTTATCATCTGACACAAACTTACTGTTTTATTGCTTATTGGTTAATCAATACACTGAACTTACTTATTAGCAAGCAAGAAAGTTAAATGCTTATGAATGATCATACCAACGAATGACTGTTAAACCTTCCCTTTTTTCAACTTTATTCCCGCAAATGGTGGAAAATTCTAAGATGCGGGGCCGGTATAGATGACGGCCCGGTATGGATGCCAGGCCGGTATAGATGCCAGGATTCCCAAATATGTGTGAGGGTTCACTAAATACGTGTGGTGGTTCACTAAATACGCGTGGTGGATCACCAAATAGGGGTTTCACCAAATACGTGTGGGGGTTTACCAAAACCCCTGGCATTCATGCCGGGGGAAAAATCCCAGCATTTATCTTTTGCGATAAAATTTTCAACCAAATCTTTTCTTAGTCGCATAAAGTCTTTTGCGATGAAAATTTTTTCGTTGTGAAATGTTTTTTGCGACAATTTAATTTAGTCACAAAATAAATTATTTTTCCAGAATATAAATAAAAAATATTAAATTTTTAGTTTTTATATACACATGTGATAGTAATAATATCATCAGAAAAATTGTTGAACACAATATTTTGCTAAGAAATACATATATTGATAATTAATATTTGTAATGTAACAAGGTAGTTCGTTACAAAATCTTCTCCGAAACATAATACACTATAAAATATGGTTCACAAATGTATTAAAAAAAGATAGTATTTAAAGCTTGATTGTTACAACTACAAAGCTTCACAAATATTCTGAACCTCACGTTTCTGTTGTTGAGTCATCGTTAGGAGGTGAAAAACAGTTTTGACGAGCCCAAGCGAATAGGCTTTGCAGTTGGCTCTCTAATGACTTAACTTGTTTCTGTGAAACTACATTTTCAACTCGATTTTTTATTGGAAAATGTGTATGGGTTTCCACGTCCAAGACCTTTATTTTACCCGAGGACTTCTTCAACTATCTCTTTTTCGGTGCGAGGTGTGCCATCCTCAACGATAGACTCATCCTATAAAGCACACACGTGTTCCTGTAACATTTCGAACATCTTCTACAAACCAACTATATTGTTTATCAAGCTCCTTCCAACCTTCTGAATCAGCAGGATGTCTTAATACACCTTCAACATTGATACGTTTCTCCTTGTGTCATCTTATGTCAGACAATGTGTATTTTGACTTGAACAATCTCTAAAATCTGAGTATAACAGGTTGGAGAATTTTCTTAAACTTCTCATCATCCATTTTTATCTTGGTTCATCACATTAAGAGCATTTGTCTTTTCCTTCATTCTCTTTCCAGAATGAAGCACAATCATATTTACAAGAATGAATTGTGCCATATCCCAACCCTAAATCTCTCAATCTTTCTGGGCTTCATGGTAATAGGCTGGAACTTTTTAACTTCTGGATGAGAACCATTTATAACTTCAAATAATTGGTCAAATGATTTATTGCTCTAATGATTAAGCACTTTGATATGCATTAACTTCACAATAAATATATAGTGAAGTATACTTTCAACAACCAAGATAAACTTCTTCTTCGGCTTCACTAAACAAATCACTAAACTTGTCTAACGTCTTTGCATTTAGATTTATTCTATCAGTATTATCCTCTCCAACTCGTTTACCATTCATCTCCATCTCGCCAAAACCACACATGTTATCTAACATTTATCTTATATCATCATCACCATATCTGCCAAGGTGAGATGTAGCCCTATTCATTTTCATATTTGGTGAATGATGATATCTTTGTATCTCTTCACCATGAAATACCCAACACTCATAGTTCAATGCCATTCCATATTGGCACAAATACATTTTGACTTCTATTAAAGACAATTGTATTGAATTAAGATATTTTTTACATGGACAACGAGTTTTTCCCTCTACATTCAGATAATTACTGGTCACGCTTATAAACTGTGAAATCCCATCAATATACTCATTGGACAACCGAATATGATTTTTATACAACTCTTGTCTATTTTTGTCACTCTATAAATTATAACTATCGAGAGAAACTCTCAACAAAAGATCTCTAATAACTTATTCATAACAAAGCATAAAGCATCCTTCCATATATATTTGTACAAAGATTATTCAAGTGTGTAATCAAAGGGCATAATAAAAGGAAAACACAATGTTGTCAAAAGCTCGCTTAAGCTCTCTAAGAGAATAGCAACGCTTCGTGGTAAGATAAGCTCATATCAACATTGTGACAAGAGATTCAGATCAAGTTGTGTAATTCTCTCTACCATTGATAAACAAATAGAAAAATCCCACAGCCAATCTGTGCATATACACAAATTCAATCAAATTATTTCAAAAGGGAGGAGCTATGCATATACACAAATTCAGTCAAATTATTTCCAGTATATCAACATGTATTCTTAAAAAACACTAATTTAATTACCATATAATTTAGGGAAAAAAACCTCATCTCAGTGCATAGAACTCTTTAATGGGTTTTTCCAGGAAAATAGGTCAGAGTAAGACCATGAACTGGTGTTTATATCCGATCAGAAAGGTGGCCAACAACCTCATGACTAAAATCCCTCCTTTAAAAATCTCATCTCCTTCCAATAAAGTTTGAAAATTAAAAGCAAAAACACAAAATCCACTAGAAATTCAAGTAAAACTAACAATAGTAAGAATACAAGTAATTCCAAGTTGTTCTGATATCTTTGACAAACGTTTCTTCACTACAACATATATATGAGATGATATTCAGAAAGATCGATTGAAAATTTAACAAAAGTATATTACCACTACAAAAAATTCAACATTATTTTCAGAAATCAACAAAAGTTGAAAAAGAAGAAGAAGGAAGAGGTTTACTTACCTGAACCTCAGTGAAACAATGACAGAGAAGAAGCAGCTCGACGGTAAACGACAACAACAAATGAGATTTGTAGTGGGGGTGAGAGGAGAAAGGGGATTCTGAGGCGCGGGGTGAGTGCTCGTTCGTCGCAGGGGTAAGGAGGGAAGGGGATTCTGGACGAGGTGGGGAAGTTGAGAAAAGAGGGTTTTATTGTCTTCTTTAAATGACGTCATTTTGATCGCAGGTTTTAGCAGTGACTTTTGTAGTTGGTCGGAAAAAGTGGTAGGTTTTAGCGGTGATTTATTTTATTCGTCGAAAAAAGTGAGTTTTTAGTGACCAAAAAAAATTTTGGTCGGCAAAACCTTACTCTTTGCCGACGAAATTTTTTATTCGTCGGTAAAAGCCTAACAAAAAATTAGCACGCCACCTGTTTTTCCTTTTCTAAGTAAAAATCAAATCTTTTTGTGTCCAACAAAAATGTTGGTGTCTAAAGGTGGCTTTTAGCCACGAATTTCATTTTGTGGCTGAAGGTTTGGTCGCTAAAGATCCTATTTCTTGTAGTGATTTTAGTTTATAGATTAAAACTTAACTTAATTAAGTTATAATTTAAAAGTTTAAGCCGAGTCAAATGGGCCCACAGTGATTTTCTTGTAGTTTTTCGAAAAGATTGAGAATATATCATTAACTACTCTTCACTATTAGATCGATAACCAACTCATCATGAGCGTCTTGATCCCAATTTTCTAATGTGAAATCTAACTTCTCATCTTGTGAATATGAGGATGCTTAAAATCGAGCTACCTGATTCTCAAAATCTAAAAAGTCATATGTTGGATCACAATTATATCCCGAACCACAAAAAATAGTGACTATGACTCAGAAGAAAAATCCCCAACCCAAAAAACTTCCATTTTTCTCTCTTTCTCCTTAATAAATGCTTCATTGTATCCTCCACCTCATCTCTCTCCCTTTACCTTAACTTGGTTTTTTTTCTAAATCTCTTCCCTTTAACCATTTCCTGTGAACCCAAAATCACTCTTCTCCAAAAGCAGACAAATGGGTGCCAGAAAATCAAACAAGAAGGGTGAAGCAGCTGTTGTGAAGCAAATTGTAAAGAGGTACTGCTCAAGCTTAGGAAAGAAACTACAGCAAAGGAGTTATGATAAACAAGGCCAAGGATTACCAATGGACGTTCCAAAAGGTCATTTTGTGGTGTATGTGAGTGAAAATAGAAGCAGATATATTGTCCCAATTACACTCTTGACTCGTCCTGAGTTCCAAAACTTGCTTCAACAAGCAGCTGAAGAATTTGGTTTCCACCATGAAATGGGTCTCACTATTCCTTGCGATGAACATGTTTTTCTCTCTCTTTTACATCCATGCTAACACAGCAACAATAGGCTAAGGTTTGAGGTTTTTTTTTTTTTTTTGCCATTGTCTTCTGTTATTCTTGTTGTGGATCCGCTTTAGTTGCAGAGATTCCGTTCTAACAGTAAGTAACTAAACCTAGTATTTTAGTTTAGGTTTTGATGTGTAAATCAACGTAATTTGAATGTTGGTGTTGGGTAGCACAGGCCAATGTACCATGTAGGAGAAGTTATTATGTAGTTTCTACCCTCACAATTTAGCGACGGAAGTATTTTGGTCGGTAAAAGTTTTATCCCGATGGAAGTACAAGATGTGACTGAATTTGGTTGGTAAAAACAGCTTATAGCATTGGTAGAAGGCTTATTCTTACCGATAAATTTAAGTTATGTCGGTAAAGTAGCTCTATACCGAAGAATTTTAAATTTAATGATAAAAAGTTTCATGGCTAAAAATTCAGTTTCTTGTAGTAACTCTTTATTTTGATTGTTTTGCAATCACAGCTTGTGCATAATTTTATTGGCTAATTTAGTCTTTCCACTGTAAAATTTTACAATTAAACACCACTTTCGCAAATTCAGCTTAATTAGTTTTAATGTCTTTATGCTAGTAACTTATAAGTTTTCTCATCGTTTAACTTGTTGTTTATCTTCCAATGAATGCTTCATGTGCTTAAATTGAACTAATTAAGGTGGTGAGTCGAATATGTAGTTGATAGCTTCTCAGTTTTCGGTTTGCAACCACTGATTTAATTTTTGATCAAAGGGTTATCATTAAATGATTGTGACATTTTTTCACTGTTGAAATGCTTAAAAACAAGCGAATTTTACCCCATAGGGGCTTAATTGCAAAATTTTGAAAATGTAGGACTAAATTAGCCAATTAATTGTGTAGGAGTACCTTAAATGCAAAAAGCGCATGGTTATTTTTACATTTTAGCCTGAGTTTATTAGTTAATTGCTCAAGGGCCAAGGTTAATTTATTAAATCCAATTCCGATTAGAGAAGAACATTTTCAAAGATGTTTGCTGATTCTTGTCAATAACTAAGCTATATAGTGCTCAACTTCCTAACACGTTTGTTAACTAGCAATAAATCCTACATATCCGACGTAATCTTCAATTCGTCTAAACTCTGAATATAAGGATAAAATATGACTGAACGACTTAAATTAATCTAAGTCATGAACTCCTCGTATAAGGATTAATCCGACAAAACCATCTCAAGGTTTTCGAGAAAAAGCAATACCAGGGTTTTTTGTTAAAGTTAAGAATTCTATGTGATTAACATATTATGACTAAAAACCATGGCTTGTAAAATGATACAGAGACTTAATTATTTATGTCAATCTAGAACAGTTTTTAAACCCGTAAGATTAAATAGCACCAGCCCATTTTGCTTAGACCCTTATACCAACATAAGCATTCCCTGATTACAGTCTGACTTGTTAGAATAACCATAAGCAGGAAATTAAGCAGCATTAAAGCAATTAATAGGCTCTTTGAATGGAAAACATTTACAGTACTCGTAGGAGTACTAATTTTCTGTACTTTTTTGAATTATTTATTGTCACGTGTTTTTAAATATTATATTTTACTTTTATTTTAAAGAGTGAATAATTAGGCTCTTAAAAATTAAAAAAAATACACATGTATCATCAAATAATAATATAAATGAGATATAAATGAGGATTGAATTTTCAGAACTCGAGCATACAGGGAGCTGCCAAAGATTCAAAGAAGTGCCGCTTTTTTTGCCTCTTTCAGCAATGGAGCAAGTCACAAGTACTGCCAGGTCGGTTGGGCAGGAGTCTATCAATGATGAGCCTTAGCTTCAGCCTTGTATGTGACTTAGCCTTTGCCTGGAAACCCCAAAAGAAACAAAAACTAATAACTAAGACATCTGCTGCAAGTTTGACCACAATTACAGAAGATGGTAAGGAAAGGACCTTGAAATTGCACGTTGACATAATCCAATCAAACAACTAATAATATTCTATGATACTTCATCACTATCAGAGTAAGCATTTTTTTTTACAGACTGCATGTTGACATAGTTACAAATCCATAATAAAATTGCTACATAGTATTGTGATGTTCAACACCATTATAAGTTAGCAGTACTCCAAATCAGCCGTGGAAAATAAATATATAAGAGAAAAAATGAACTCTAAATTACAAGGTCTAACTTACAAGGTGTACTAGCATTCCACGCAGCCTTTAGTGCCATATCATAGAGCACCATAGCATTGCTCTTCCATAATACACAAGGGAACAAAAGAAACTCTGAAACAGCGAGCAATAGAACCAAAATACCAGCACATAGAAAAACTTCGAACAAAGATATTGGGTAAACATGAAGGACATAGATTACTTGAAAATGGATACACTGTGACTCTGTGGACAATAAAAAATTACCTTGAGAATCTTGAGCTTCACACTTCCATAAACCACGCCGAAAGTGAAGGGCGATGCACGAGCCACCTGGCCCAAAAATCAACGCAAATTTCAGTAATACTAATCTCCGAGACAAAGGATCAAGTATTAGGGTCCTTTTCGCCGTTGAGAAGTGAGATATATGTTAAACAAATATAAGAAATCAAATTGGTGGATTAGTCCAGTACAGATTTTACATTTGGCTTGCTTTGCAGCAGTAAAGTCAGGCATGTGTGGTCAATATCTTTTCAGCAAATACGTACAACTTTTGGCAACCAAACGGAGAATGAGGTTTAAAGAAAAGGGATTAACACGTAGAAAAATACGAACCAGAGCGAGAGTGCTAGTGCCAGAGTAAGGTCCAGGCGGTGGCGCCGTTGATGACAATGATGATTGTCGTTGATGTCAGGCCAAAAACGACTTCAGTTGAAGTCCTCACGTTCGCGCGCGATAGGGACTAAAAAATCCAAGAAGAATGCGATCCCTGACCCTGAACCGTCTCTCTCTCTCTCTCTCTCTCTCTCTCTCTCTCTCTCTTCTCTCTCTCTCTCTTCTCTCTCTCTGAATTTTGGATCTGAATGACATTTCTGATGAGCGATGGGCCACATTGGCCGAAGACTAGCTTGGATTCTCATAGCAAACGGGTTCATAATAAAGAATAGGTCCATTTTTAAAATAAAAATAAAAATGATTGAGAATTAAAAAAATAAAAATTAACCACCCATATTTGAAGAAAAAAAGTCTCGCGTCAAAAATAGTCTCCCACACGCGCCAGTGAAATTTTGAATTTTTATCCGTAAAATTTATATAATATATATTGTATATATAAAATATACTATAAAAATCACAGGAATATATATAATATATATTATATATATTTTAAATAAACTACTCAAATTTGGAGCAGTGTTAAAAAAAATTTCTGCATGCAAATCATTTTTCTGAAAATCGTGCCAGTGAGCGATCTTGAATATATTTTTTATATTTGTTGTCATTTTTTATGATTTTTTAGAAGTTGACTATTTATGAATATTACTATAGCCAATGTCCATTCCCGCTTGTTGAGGGCAGTGTTTAACGTGGCATGTTGGAGCCTGGAGGCCTAGAACGTAAAAAGAAAGGAGGGTCCACCTCACTGTGAGAGATAAAAAAAAACTACATAGGCTAGAATCCACCTCAAATGAAGATTTCAAGCAAGGCCCAACATTTATTATAATGAGTGGACCATAAAATCACAGCCCAAAGGTTTGGGGCGATGGACCAACTTTATAAGGCCCGAGATCACTAGGATGACCGACGATTCATTCATGACAAAGGACACCATGATGTCCGATGGCTCATCATGTCTGCGGTCACTAAGATGACTGAGGGCTCATCATGTCCGAGGTCACTAAGATGACCGAGGGCTCATCATGTTTAAGGTCACTAAGATGACCGATGGTTCATCCCCTCTAACGTAGCAGAGATACGATCTCAACATCTCCAAGATAAACTCAAAGTTGTTTAAAGAAATAAGATAACAACTGAAAACACCTGATTTAAGAGAAATATATTCTCTAAAACATTCTCTTTGAGTTCATTATAAATAGATGGTGACCCCTTATAAAGATGATATGTATTCTCTCAGCCTTCGATAATATCATACTAAAGATATTCTACTGACTTGAGCGTCGTAGTGTATCAGGCTAGGCACCACATTAGTGTCGAGATAATCCTTCACCGTTTCTTTGTTTTGCAGATTAGTGAGTTCATTGAGTGACGCGTGGTAATTTGATTCGACGGTAGATTCTGAGCATCCACGGTTTGTCAGTGAGTTCATTAAGGAACGCGTGGCAATTTAATTCGAAGATAGATTTTGAGCATCTACAGTTTGGCGTCGTCTATGGAAAACGAAGATCTTCTTTGAAGTTCAGTAAAAAAAGAAAATCAAATTTGCTATCATGATGGTGAACACAATAGCAAATTCGGGACAAAACGGCCACCACGAAGTTATATCTGTGGGAAATCTCCCCAGAAATCTAATAGAAGCAATGGGAGGATAGAACCAGATTCACATAGCTATAGTAGCAAATCTGATGGGTCAACAACCATTTAATGGTAGTGATATGATCGTCATTCTCTTGTTTGAGAAGATGGAACACCTCACCAAGGAAATTGCCGACCTCAAGAGGGGAATTAGAAATAAAGAGAGGAGCGGGAGAAGAAGGGAATGTACGCCCTGACATCGGGCTGCGCGCGGACATACCAAAGAAAAGAGACACAGCCATAGCCCAACACCAGATCGCTCAGCTCAAGAAGGAAGGGATCATAGCCGTAAAGCACCTCGCACACCCGAGCCGCGTGATGAAGTCAGAGGGGACTCTCCATACTTGCGACGTCACTCGCGCCATTCCTGTCAAACCAATGGGATTCACGATGAAGTCAAAAATTGAAGGTCAAGGCATCGTGATGAGGAGCATGGATGCGACCGGGATGCAGGCGAGATTGCTGAGAAGATCAAAGATTTTCATTTGAGAGTCACACGTTTGGACACGAAGGATAAATGGAAGAGTAAAGCCTCAGTCGTGGTAGTACGAGGGGTCTAAAATAGTCACCCTTTGTGGTGGGAATCACATCGATGACACCTCCAAAAAGGTTCACCACTCTGAAATTTGAAATGTGTGACAGTACCTCTGATCTTACTGATCATGTTATGCTCTATAATAAGATGATGTCATGAGAATGAATTCTGGAGGACAAGCTAGAGGGTATGCTATGTCTATAGTTCGTTTCGAGCCTGAAAGGAGCCGCCATCACATGGTTCAAGAGCCTAGAACCCTAGTCCATACATTTATTTTCTCACATGGTGACACTTTTCATAGAGCAATTTGAGAGTAGTAAAAGAATGATTAAAGAGGCACACAACCTCTTTACCATAGTCCAGAAGAATGATGAGCCCCCTGAGGGAATACATCCAGAGGTTCAACATCAAGAAGATTAGAATCATCAGAAGCAATGGTGTCATAGCCGTGATTGCTTTTAGAAATGGTCTGATAGAGAGCACGCACATGTTCAAATACCTACACCGAAAAAGACCCAAGACCCTATTAGAATGTCTTAGCAAGCCAACGAATTCATCTTGTTGGATGAAGATATGACAAAGAAGAAAGGAAAAAGAGTATACGGGAGATTCCCCATCATGCCAGAAGAGACGATAAAGATCGAAGGGAAGATTAGACTGAAGAAGTGACAGAAAGCGGTCGCGGGAGAGGGTCAGTGTCGCAGATAGGTTGCGACCAAGATTCATCCCACAATCCAACCTTCTGCCAATGACGGTGAGTCTGAAAGAGCTTGTTCACCAAATTGATGGCGAGAACCTCATTTCTCAACCTCTAGTGTTGAAGACAAAGATGGAGAGCAGAAAGAATCAGAATCAATACTATGTTTTCCATAGGGACTAGGAGGATAACACAGATGATTGTTGGAAGCTTAAACACGAGATCGAATCTCTGATCAAATGAGGCTTCTTGAAGGAATATCTACTAGAGGAGGCCAGTAACAAGCTGAGGGGAAAGGTTGAGGATAAATCCCGAGAAGAAAATCCTGAGAAACAGGTCGTGCACGTGATCCATGGAGGAAAATCAAGTGGAGGAGCAAGTACCTAGACAAGAAAATGGCATCTGAGAGCTGCCCATCTGCTGGTATTCTCGTTGGAAAAAAAGGATGAGCATAACCAGAAGATTGAGTTTACAAATGTGGATATGGTCTGAGTACATCACCCCCATGATGTTGCATTGGTGATCTCCTTGGACGTGGCAAATTATTTAGTCAAGCGGATACTAGTGGACCTTGGGAGCTCGACCAATATAGTCTTCCTCTCAACCTTAGAGCAGGATGGGGATAGATGAGTCGCAGATGACCAGATGTGACCTATAGCTTATGAGATTTAATGGTTCAGTCACTAGAGCAATTGGAAGCGTGTTCTTTCCCGTGAAAGCAAAAATCGTCAATCTGATGGCAGAGTTCCTGGAAGTTGATGAGGAGTCAATTTACAACGCGGCTATAGGAAGACCATGGGTACACGTGATTAAGTCAATCCCCCCATCCTTCCATTAGAAGATCAAATTCCCAACTCCTGAAGGGGTAATGGAAACACGTGGTGACCAAGCGGTGGCTAGGAGCTGTTACCTCACCAGCTTCAAGTAGAAGTCAGAACAATAGCAACTAAAAGGATGTGTTATACCTCATATGCACCACCCATTGAAGAAACAATGGAGGTCTTGATTCATTCGTCAGACCCCAAGAGAGTCATAAGCATAGGCACATACCTGAAAGATCCATTGATAAATGAACTGAAATCTTTTCTGAGAGGAAATTGGCAGACTTTCGCTTGGAATATTTGAGACATGCTAGGATTGACCCATATGTGATCTAGCATAAGTTGGAGGTGGACCCTCATAAGCCAGTTAGACAAAAGAGGAGAAAGTTCGCCTAAGATATAAATAAGGTCATTAATGAGGAAGTGCAGAGGCTTTTGGATGCAGGATTTATCAGAGAGGTGCACTACCCTGATTGGCTGGCTAATGTGGTGGTAGTCAAGAAGAAGAATGGAAAGTGGAGGGTCTATATAGACTTCACTGACCTAAATAAAAGAGGAGAAAGTTCACCTCAGATAGAAATAAGGTCATTAATAAGGAAGTGCAGAGGCTTATGGATGCAAGATTTATCAAAGAGGTACACTACCCTGATTGGATGGCCAATGTGGTGGTAGTCAAGAAGAAGAATGGAAAGTGGAGGGTCTATATAGACTTCAATGACCTAAACAAATCGTGCCCGAAAGACAACTTCCCTCTTCCAAAAATTGATCAGCTGGTGGATGCAACAGCAGGGCACAGGATGTTCAGTCTCATGGATGCTTTCTCCGGATACAATCAGATATTCATGCACCCCTTAGATAAAGAAAATACATCCTTTATGACTGAGATGGGGACTTATTACTACAAAGTTATGTCGTTCGGACTGAAGAATATATGAGCCACCTATCAACGTTTAGTCAACAAGATGTTCCAAGAGTACCTGGGGAAGACGATGAAAGTATACATTGATGATATGATGGGAAACTCTAACCACTCGGAGGACCACGTATCAGACCTAAGGCAGGCGTTTGAGGCACTTAATAAATATTGTATGAAACTTAACCCTTCAAAATGCTCTTTTGGTGTGTCATCAGGGAGATTTTTGGGGCATATTGTCGCAAATCATGGGATCGAGGTAAATCTTGATCAGATTAGCGCAGTTATGGAGATGGCCACACCTAAGACGATCAATGAGGTGCAAAAAATGAACTGCAGGTTGGCAGCCCTTGGTAGGTTTATATCAAGGTCCTCAGACAAGTGTCTTCCATTCTTCAAAAACCTAAAAATAGCAAGAACTCCGGTTGGGATAAGAAGTGCGAATAGGTGTTTGCTGATTTAAAAACGTATATGATGTATGCACCCCTTCTGTTGAAGTTATAAGAATGGGACATACTATATTTGTACTTCGTTGTATCGAAAAATGCTGTGAGCTCTGTTTTAGTCAGGGAGGAAGGAAATGACCAATGTTTAATCTATTATGTCAGTAAGATTCTTTTAGAAGCCGAGATAAGATATTCACAGATGGAGAAGTTAGCCCTGGGCCTAGTCACCTCGGCTAGAAAGCTTAGGCACTACTTCCAGAGTCATATTTTTAGGGTAAGGACATCATATATACTCAGATCCATTTTGCAGAAATTAGAGATGTCCGGAAGACTGATGAAATGGGTTGTAGAGTTGGGAGAGTTCGACATCATATACGAACCTCAAACCGTCATCAAGGCTCAAGCACTTGCTGACTTTTGGTAGAGATGACACCATCCTAAGAGGATGAGGGGGCAAATTATATAGAAGAAATCATTGGGGATGACGCAACACTTGAAGAAGTGAGAAAGCAACCCTCAGACATGGAATGTGCACTTTATGTTGATGGCTCAGCAAACGCACGCGGATGCAGAGTCAGGTTGATACTTAAGACACCAGATAGGACCATAATTGAGACGGCGCTACGCTTTAGATTCAGGACCTCAAACAATGAGGCCGAGTATGAACCTTTACTCGAGGGAATGAAGCTAGCCAAGGACTTAGGGGCAGAGCAGTTGAGGGTGTTCAACATCTCTCAGCTAATAGTTAATCAAGTCAACGATGATTTTCAAACTAAGAATACCAGGATGAGGGCCTATCTAAGCAAGGTAATGGAATTGAGCAGCTACCTTGAATAAAGAATAGCCACGTAGACGCCCTGGCAATTTTAGCCTCGGCCATTGTCACAATTATGATGAGAACTATCTCAGTTTGTTTCCTTCTAGAGTCGATTGTAGATCGATTAGTGACGAGTGTCAACAACGTGGACTCTCATCTAAATGTACCTTAGATGTCCGAGCCCAGTTAGATGGACCCCCTCACTAGTTACATATCAGAGAGTACACATCTAGAAGACCATGGTGAGGCCACAAAGGAGAGAATCAGAGCTACAAGGTATTTAGTATTGAATGGAGTCATATATAGAAGATCATACACTGATCCATATTTAAGATGTCCATATTTAAGATGTCTTCATCCGATGGAAACTCAGTATGTGATGGTCGAATTACATGAAGGGTAATGTGGAAACCACTCAGAAGGGAGATCAATGAGTTGGAAAGTCTGCATGATGGGATACTTTTGGCCTAGTATGGATGTTGATGCAGCATAGTATGTAGCTAAATGTGATAAGTGTCATAGGTATGCACCAATTCCCAAATAATCACCAGAAGAACTAACCCTCACAATCATTCCATGTCCATTCATACAATGGGGGATGGACATGGTGGGCCCAATGCCACCTACACCTGGTCAGAAAAGATTTCTACTCATAGCCAATGATTTTTTTCCACATGGGTAGAAGCAGAATCTTTCGCTAACATGAAATAAAATGAGGCCAACATCTGGAAGAACGTTGTGTGTAGATTCGGGATACTGAAGGCCATAATCTCATACGACAGATCGTAGTTTTCAGGAAGAATCGTGAATGAGTTTTGCAAGGATCTGGGCATTCAACTTTATTTTTCTGCACCTAGGCACCCAAAGGCGAATGGGCCAGCTGAAAACTCTAACAAATCAATCTTGAACACACTTAAGAAGATGTTCTGCCAAGTTAAGGGAAAATGGGTTGAAAAGCTCTCAGCCGTGTTATGGGCATATAAGACCATTTCTCTCTGGTCTAGGGAGCTGAGGCCGTCATTCCGGTTGAGGTTGGGATGCCCAATATTAGGGCATAACTCACTCGAAGCCTTAAAGGGAAAAGAGAGTTGGCATTGATCAAGCTTAAGGCATGCGCGCTGAGAGCATCTCAAAACTTTAACAAAGGTGTCAACATCTGCATGTTCGTTGTTAGGGACTGCGTGTTCTGAAAAGTATATCAGAATACCCAAGAGCATGGAGTGGGTAAACTCAGCCCAAATTGGGAAGGTCCTTACATTAAAGCAAGAATCATCAGGCAAGGGACATATGGTCTCCAAGACAAAGAAGGGAGAACGGTAAGTAAAAGTTGGAATACGACTAGCTTAAGGATTTACATCCATTAAGTATTTTATTTTAGTTCAATTTTATTTAGCAATTTATTTCAATAAGTTGTATTCACAACAAAGTTAAGTTTTAAGGAGTATTATTTAAATTATTTATCAAATGATGAATCTTGTTCTAAGGAAAATACAAAGCACGCCCGAGGTTGTAAAACCCTTGGATGGAAGACCTCACCCAAGGCTATGGCCAGATGAGGCCTCCTTATCACCTAAGATTATATGGAGAAAGACCTTACATAGGAAAAAGGATCACGGTAATACTTCATTTCAGTTTGGTTCGGTTCTTCGGTTCGGTATTATTAATTAAAAATAATTTTAAATGATATTATTGAAAAAACAAATATAAAATTAAAGTTTTATTTTGGTTCGGTTTAATAAGAAATTAAACCGTGAATGCTAAAAGAATCGAAGCGAACCAGTCAGTCTTGCTTTCTATGATTTGTTTTTTCGCGTGTCTCCTACCAACTATATATCCAACACTATAGGTATTCAACACATGTTCCTTCGCTGAAGCAAGCTCATTCTTCATGGTTTCAAGCTTATCTTCCACAGCCTTCAGCACCTCCTAAAGTTTGCGCTGGGAAACCTTTGATGCTTCATATTTAGACTTTAGCCCATCATGATCATGCCTCATTTGCCTCATATTTCCCTCAATGGATTGGAAGTTAGCCTCGGATATGGCTGCCCTCTCTTTCGTACTTTTTGAAGATGATTGAAGGAGGATATCTGCTTCTTTATCTCCTTCAGCTCTTCGATCTAACGATCATACTTCATTTTCATCTAGTTGGTTGTCCTTGCAGCCATTGTAATCGCTTGAAGATACTGAAAGGAAAACGATAAAGTGCTAATAAATATATTAACTTAGTAAATTCCAAGTAAAGGAAGAATGAGACATACACGGAGGGATCTGACAACAATCTCGTCAGATAACGCCTCATCTGACTTGCTAGCCATCAACATATGGTCCTGGGGAGTTAGGTGCCACTAAGCCGCTAAGATGGCATTGGCATCATCGGTTTGCCAAGGTGACAATTTTGATGATGATAAATAAAATGTGGACTAATAATTTATCAAGTGTGTAAGTGCTTAATGAAGTGGAAATCATGTTGAAAACACTTAATCCTAAGTGTTTATGAAAGAACAATAAAGGATAATCAAAACCATATCTGACGAGATACACGCTATATATTACGAAGGACACGAAGCATATCAAACGGACCCCAAATGACCTCAAATGAAGTTGAATAAATTCAGAATACTTCAAGAAACAAGGAAACGGAACGCACCGCTCAAGAGCCATACCAAAAAAGACTGAACCAGGAAGAACAAATTGAAAAATGTATTAGACTAGTTCACTCTCAATCTAGTGTGAAGATCAGTCCGTCTTTAGAGTGGAATTCAGACACACCTATTGAAATTGGATCCACCGATTTGGGTTCGGATGGACCAGTTTTTATAGAATGAGGCTTTTTGTTGCTTTTTTCCAAACTAGTCCATTCACTGGAAAACCAAATGTTTTGGTTGCTACTTTGGGAATAATTCCCCAAATCTAGCACCGATCCTACTGGTTTTCCAAATCGGTTTGGACCGGATCCATCTTTAATCCTCCCTATAAATTGAGTCGATTCTATCATTCCATTTCACACACTTCCAATACATTTCTCTCTATTCTCTCTATTATTTCTCACATCCATCTTTGATATTCTTGAGCTTAGAGTTATTATATCTTCCTGAGTGTGGACATTAGTTGTGAGAAAAGAAAAGATATTATAAGAGAATTACTCTGAGCTTTCTGTAGGAGATTTGAAGATCTCGAAGTGATGATTGTCAAGGTTCGTTTGGTAGCACAAGCCAACAAGATTTGTAAAGGTTTGGTCTTCACCCGTAAGAAGATTGTTAGGAAGAAATCTTCAAGGGGGCTCCTTGAAGCGTGGACGTAGGGATAAGCTTTCTAGAACCACGTAAAAACTCGTGTGTCATCTCATTTCCCTACTCTTTTACTTTTACATGCTATTTTGTTTTCGTTCTTAATTTCTCGCACGTTTAATTTTCGCACTTTATTATTCCGCATCTTTATTATATTTATTTATTTATTTTACGTATTTAAGCTTCCGCATTTTATTATCGCATAATTATTTTAAATTGCCTTCTTGTTTATTTATTGTTATATCAAATTTTTTATTTCAAGAAAATTGTTTTTCAATTATTATTCTTTTTAAACTATTTTCCCTTAATAAAGGGTGTCACACCGATCCTACAACTAGTATCAGAGTTTGGTGCTCAAATTAGTAAGATTTTACTGTATTGAGGTATGGCATCCTTTCAAAGAAGAGATTTTGTTCAAAAAATTGTTGATTCAAATAGTATAAATTCTCATATTGATGTATGTGATAATGATGATGATATCCATGATGCATATGAAGAATTGTATAATGCATTTCTAATATTACAAAAGAAAAATCATCATTTGAATAAAAAATTAGTTTTGATAGAAAAAGAAAAAGATGAGTTGTTTCAAAATCTTGAAAAATCAAAAATTGTAACGCAAGAATTTTATGTAGAAAAATAAAATCTTCTTGATAAAATTAATTTTTTTTAAAGTTGTGTGCATGAAAAAGATCACTCTATTTTGGCTTTAAAAGCTAGACAATTAGAACTTGAAAAATATCTCATTATGTCTAGTGAAAAGGTAAATAGATTGACATTAGAAACCGAAAAATTGAATAATTTGCTAAGTATGGAAAAATATTCCGGTGATATGAGAGGTCATGGATATATTGATGAAAATCAAACAACATCTAGTACTAAGACTACTTTTGTGAAAGAAAATTTGCATCCCAGACCTAATTTTGATATTCATGTTCCGAAATCTAAAATCGTACACACAAGCAAGCCTAAAGTTATTTTTCACACTTCCATCATTAGGCATGATTCATCTAGATAAAAGAGTATAGCTATGTGTCATTTTTGTGGTATTGAAAGACATATTAGGCCTATGTGTTGGAGATTCAAAAATAACACACACACACACATTTTGGAAGAACGCGTAGATTGGTATTCATTCCTACATGTCATCATTGTGGTGTTAAAGGTCATACTAGATGACATTGTAATTTCCTTAGAAGATCTTTGAGTAGTTTCA
Source organism: Datisca glomerata (assembly GCA_003255025.1). NCBI lineage: Eukaryota > Viridiplantae > Streptophyta > Magnoliopsida > Cucurbitales > Datiscaceae > Datisca > Datisca glomerata. Next base: position 196 of record QANY01013250.1, on the reverse strand, counting down.
ATTATTCTCCTAATTGTAGAACTTATTTTAACTCATATAGAACTTCACATGTTAGGTCTTTTAATCATTCTAACTTACATACTTTTTGTCATAAGCAATGTGTGAACAAAGTTAAATTAAGATAAATTTGAATTAAGATAGATGACTTGGATAAATTCACGAAACTTTTTATGTTCGTTTTCATTGGTCTCATGAT